>JAUIRJ010000245.1:0-30139 GCA_030555515.1 Acutogordius australiensis | reverse complement strand
TAAGGTATGAAAGAGTTTTCAAAAAATTTAGGAAAACAACATAATTCAAAAAATGGGCAAAACATTTAAGAGTAAGGTAAAACAAATATAGCTAAAACAAAAAAATTATTGCATATAATAATTTATACAAAAAATTTAGATAACTAATATTATTTGATTTGGAGATTTCGGAAAGTTAAAAATTATTAGGGAAAAAATAATTAACTTTGTCAATCGATTATTAAAAGTTATATTATTAAGACACCTGGATAAATTATAAAATTACACAATAAAATATTTTATATAATGGCATTTTATAGAAAAAAACCTTTAACTATATTTTATAAAAAATTTTTAATTAAAACAAATCCTTAACCTATACCTCCTATGATAATATCGTAAATCTATAACCAAAATTTTACACCGCTTGTATTTTGTATCCTAAACAGGGGCGTACGCATACTTTTGTAAAGGGGGGCAAGAAGTTTTTTAGGAGGAACAACAAATTAAATTTTAATATTCATATATTATTTGCACAATTAAAGGTTGTATATTTTCTAATAGCAATTTTATTGATTTTAATCCCTTTTATATGTTTGATATATGGTTTCAACCGCTGGTTACATCATAAAAATAAAAAATAAATTCTAAAGGGGGACAATTGTCCTGTCCCCCTTTTTACCCCTAAATACGCGCCTGATTCCAAACAACAATGCATTTTAGTCTTTAGGTTTAGAGCTGATTATGAGTCTAAAAATATTCTGTTGTCGGAATATCGGTTTTCTTTAAGGCATCCAATTACCACCAATATTAACATTTACAAACTTTAAAGCCCTTTACACAATTGTTTTTTGACGGTAATTTAAGAGAAATGTAATATCAAAAGACGCTTTTAGGAAAGGATTAATACTCAATCGGTGTACTTCATCTACTAACATTAAGTTATTAGTTGTAGACCTAAAAAAAACTTTACCATAATCGATTTAAATGTGAGAACTAAATAATGTTTGTATAATAACGATTTTTTAACATGTTATTGCAGCCTCACTCTCTCCAACTTCCTAATCAAATCCGTGTAATAAGTATATTAAAACGCAAATTTGAATTGTGGGGTCAATATGGAGGCCAGCACTTTTTATATTAGAAGTATCCTTAAATTTAACATAAGTATATTTCAAATTTTGTATTTCTTAAACATATAGTAAATAAAACATCGAAATTTGTTTAATTTCAATAACAAATTTGTCTAAAATTTAGAAATTGTACTGGGATCCATATAAACCCCCAATGGGTAATTTATGTTCCATTACATTGCCTCAAAATAATTTAAATACTTGCAACCTCATTTTATATTTAAAATATTATTTCATATTGATTGTATAAGATGTTTGTAATGTAAAATAATAATAGTTTATTTTAGTTTCATGTTTAGTCTTTAAGGATAGCAAATATTTTGAATTATTCATAAAACCTTACCTAAAACACGGTTTAATTTGATAAGATATATTTAACGCAATATGAAAATATAAAAATAAAATTTTTAGATTATTTTATTTAAATAAAACCCTATTTATTAATGACAATTTATCTATTATTCAAGAACACGTTATTTTTATTATAATTATAAATAAATAAAAATCTTAATAGCTCTAAAACTCTCGAAGTCATAGAGGTTTAAAATTGGGAACTGTATGGACACCATCGTACCATTTGCGTTACAATCTCACCCTACCATTTGGATGTTAATAAGTAATTAAAAGTGCTTGTATTCGATTATAAGAAATTAGTAATTTTAAAACCTTACCCGTTAGCTAATATATATGTAGTCGTTTTAAATATTATGGACCTGAGATGCACGCGCAAACCGTAGCAGAAGCTAAACTGTAAAGGGTATTACCCAAAAAAGGATAGGTGTGAGTAAAAAAGAGCAGGTCCCGGAGCCGCAATGCTCGTGGCGCGCAGACGTACACCCAAAAGTTTTAAAAGCCAAAGGCATCGCGTGAAGCCCTCCACCTCGGGAACTCAAAGACGCCGTAAGAGAAGCGGTAAACGCTGGGCCGAATTCTCGAGTTCGAAGGAAAGCGTGGGTCGACGTAGTAGAACCCGTAGGCGCCGGGGACGTTAACAAGAAATGTTTTTTTAATTGTAAAAGTATTGTTTTAAAAAAAAATAAATTATCGTAGCATTCATTGTAAAACTTTTATTGCAAAAACTATTGTAGATCACTTAAAAGCGCTAGAAATACAGTTCAGGACATATATAAACTTTTGTTACTACCCATAGATTTTATGATATAGAAGCCCAAAATACCCCAAAAAATTAAAAAATCTTGACTTTGACACGTGGCTAAAATTCTGATTTCATATTCGTAATCAGCGCCAAATTGACCAAAAACTATAGTTGCCACAAATATGCTAAAGTCGAAATTTTGTAGTCGAGTGTAATTATTCAGTGGCCTTTACCAGGAAATTTAAAACAAGGAAACGGCTCAAAACTTTGGAACAATTTGAGCGAGAATAAATAAAATTAAGCCTTTATAAACACTTACAAATAAACGTCTTAATACAGAGGTCAACCAATATCAATTGCAAAATAGTGAATTTTATGAAAACATAAAGAAATTTATCCTCATTATGGCCTTATATACATATATTTCATTTTTCTTAGTTTCTTCCGGCCTTGGCAAATTTTATTTGATATTTAAATGTAACAGTATAGCTGAGGTTTTAATTCATTTTTTTAAATCTTTTTTGTCGTTTTGGCCTTTTTTACTAACTAATATATTCATTATTGCTAAAGTTTAGAAAAACGGTAAACGGATTTGAAAACCCCTAAGAGGATAGGTTTGATCTCCGTATAGCTCATAACTCACTAAAATATATTAACCTATGATATAAGCATCAACAAAATTATTAGGATGTAAGAGTTAAAAGAAGGAAACATTACGGGAAAAATTTTAATGTTCCATCAGGAAAAGTTTATAAATGCAATAACCTACGGTATAGTTTCTACAGCCTTTTAACCTTATCAGTGCCTAGAATTTATCGATATAATAATAAATTATAGCAATTATTTTTAACCAAAGGCCACGGGCAAACTGAGTTTTAATTTTCGTAAAATTTTTAAAATTTTAAAAATTTTATTTTTTTTTCAATTTAAAAATTTTAAAAAGCATTTTATATGCATAAACTTAATTTGGAAACTTTATTTTAAATTTACTTAATTATATAAATTTTTTTTTTAAAAATTTCACGAAAATAAAATCGCTTGTACCTTGTTAAGCAAAAATTAAAATTTATAAAGGGAGGAGATACAAAGAAGATCTTCTCTAAGATTGCAATTTTAATTGTTAAGAGGTTTCAAACTCTGTCAATAGATTTTTAAGGTTTGTGACTTTGCAAAACCCATTAGTATTTAAATTTATTACATAGTTATTTAATAAATGTATAAATATTTATATCAACATTACAAATTAGAAATAATTCTAGTAATAATATTTTTATTGAGCCCATTAGGGCGTTTAGATTTTTTTTTAAATTTTTGTTTTAAAAATCATATATATATAAAAAAAATTATTTTTGGCATTAATTATCATTATTTATGACTAATAAGTATGTTTGACATGATACTTACACATAATATATGAATATTTTAATAAACTTTAAGTAATTGCAGGATATAAGAAAATAGTGATTGTTCATAATTTTTGATAAAAAAACACAAATTTTAAAAATATTTAAAAATATAATGAAAGAATTAATCCAGAGAACGCGGTTGGTCTAATTTCGTATTTTATAAAGACTTTTTAATTATTTGAGTGGCAAAGGTAGTCAAAACCCACAGGCGCGTCCGACCCTTGCTGACACCACCGAAAGCTGAGGTGGTTAGCGATACAAATTGTTCTTTTACAGTTGTGTAAAAAAAATCAATAAATTTTTGCCTGTTAATGGATACATATTTGCTAAAATGTGTTACACTTCCATAAAAATAAAAATAATTTGAAAAAATATGTTAGTGTGAGTGAACGTAGATTCAATTGACACTTTTTTAATAATATTATAAAAACTTATGTGATACATAGTATATCTAATGTTCTTAAATAATTTTCCCTTGCAATTTTGAAAGAGGATATGTTTTACACCTTGTTTTACCACTCTGCACTAATAAATATATTAAACTATAAAAGATAACCCAACTTTAAACCTAACTATGACTTCAACAATTTTTAATGAATCTAATTAATGTTTGTGCAATTTGTTTGCACATGATCAGGGGCGTATTAAAATATGGGGTGGAAGGGGGGGGGGGTCTAAGGTTGTTGCCCCCTTTAGACATATTTTCTAATTTTTATGATGTAAAAACGGTTGAATTTATACATTATATAAGGAATGGAAATCAATAAATTGCTATTTTTTGGAAAATATTGAATAATTTTTGTAATTAAGAATATCAATATTAAAATTAAATTTGTATTTTCTCAAGTTAATTTCTTGGCCCAATTTAGAAAATCTTCTGCATACGCCCTTTTACATGATATAAATTTATTTCAATAACTTTAGCAACAATTTTATTGATAAAATCTAAATGTAATAATTAATTAGGGCAAAAAAATTATTTTGAAATAATAAGGCATGTTTTGATTCATTTGCTAATATGTTTATTGGTATTATTAGGGTGAACCGATCTCAAAATAAGACATTAATTTTGTGTTTTCTAAAATACTATTAACAACACTTCTAGCATTTTATCTATATTTTTGATAAAGATTTGATTAATATTTTTTAATCTCCAAACCATATTAATTATAATCACAATATCTCATATAAAAATGACGTTTTTAAATTTCAAAAAAATTAACTTCAAAAACATTTATATATTATATTTTACTGAACGAAGATTAGCTATTCAGTTATACATCTATTAACAAATGCAAAAAAATTTACATATCTTTCACAAATGCTGACCAAACCATCTAATAGCATTATCAAATAAAAACTATTTTTTTAAATTAGTTGTTAATTAATCAAAAGATTCAATTTCATTGCTCCTCACCCCCCAAAAAACTAAAAGATAATTTTAATTGTAAGTTATTATATTTTGCAATTTATTTATTTCATGCTTTGATGAAGATATATCGGATTCAATAGGCAAGCCATATTTGTAAATTTTACATACTTTCAACATTTTGTTTAATAATTAATCGTGCCTGACGTTTGTTTTATAACTATTACATATTAACACATTTGAATGTTTTTTAGGAACTATATCAAGCTTTTATATTAATTAAACAACAAAAATTACCTCACGTCACACTATAAATAGGAAAATCCCATGGCCTGTAAGATTAAACTAGTTGCTAACAAGCTTAACCCCAACAGCAGGAATATAAATTGATGTTAGCATCAAAAAAATAACTCATTAATTTATAAATTTTATTCAATTGATGCCTTATTTTAATTCCGTGACTTTCGTAATTAAAAAAGTATAAAGTTGTGCTTTTTACAACAGCTATTAAATGCTTGTACTTTTTGATTAATATTATGCCACCAAACAGGTCTAAATATCAACAAATCATACATTCACATAATGTGGCCTTATCTTTTTAATCGTTTTTGTAGCGTGCTTTTGGCTAATTCCTTCATATCAAAAACACTTCTTTGATTTTTTTTGCTTTTTTTGGGTGAAGAGCATTGAAATTGCTATGCGGCGACGTTCATAACCCCTTGGGTCGATAGGATTAAGCGCGTCTCTCCGCCAATACCACAATATCCATAGAAATGACGCCGCACTCTCCGGATTATTATAACATGCAGGCTTTACAATTCTAGCAAGAGTCGAAGGTCAGAATCATTCACTTGCTAAAACAATGCCCCCCTTGCCCTACATCTCTTGAAAGAGACGGCATACCAGTCAGGGCATAGCCCCTTTTAGCCCTGTCGGGTACTAGGCAATAACTTAACCTAGACCAAGAGCTAAAGAATCTTCGGCCAGCATAATGACAATATTTAATTATATAAAATTTGAGACTGATCAGAAAGCCCTAAAATATCAATTAACAACATATTATCACATTTATTTGAATTAACTCATGCAATTATAACCGTTTAAATTCATGCAAAGCAGAGCAGTGTAGAAAGAAATGAGCAAGTGGTCATCAACTATGATTTACAACAGGGACCGAAGTCACTTGTAACCAATCTTAATAATCTTACTTTTTTTAAATTACGTGTCATCATATGAAGCAGAAGTTTGCAGCCGAAAGAAAACAGTGCAATACTTATTAATTTTTTTAAAGAAAAATATAAAGGGTTACTGAACTTAAACAATGTGTCGTTTTTATACTTACTTTCGCTATGACTAGCTTTGTCAAGGTTTAGGCCAAATGATTTTGAAATAATTTTTGGGTCTCTGTATTTATTAAAATACCTAGCGCAACGCGAAACCCACGTCCATTTGCGAGACTTAGGTTTTGATAAGACTAGATCTTTTATAAATGTTTTACTATATTGAGATTTTAAAAAGAAACGAACGGATTTTTTTTTGCATAAACGTCAAAAGTCTAATATTGAGGTCTAAGTACAAATGTGGCCAGTATCTTTGAGAAGATTGGTATAATATTTCCAGCATAAATTAATTGATTCTTGATCTGATTGTAAAACACCAAACGAATCTCTAATTGGGCCAGTGCTAAGTGTACTTTGACCTTAATTAAATTTTTAAACCATTTAAAGAAAGCTTTTAAATTATTTTTTCTATCCTCAACACCTTTTACTAAAAATATATTCTAAGCTATTTTTTTTCTGCTTTTAAAAGATTTTTTTACCTCTTTTTTAATATTCAAATATTCAAAATAGCATTTTTTGTTTTTAGACTGAAACCATTTTTTATATAACCAGTTTTTGTAAAGAATTTTGTTTCTAAGTTTTTTTGACAGAAAAAATTTTTTCTTTTTTAACGAATTTGTTTTAGTAAGTTTTAAATCAGTGGCAACCTCTAAAATAGTGTTAGTCAAATTAAGTCCTTCAGTATTTAAATCTTGAGAGTCCCCTAATTTTCTAAGACATTCAATTTATTATGGTGAATAATATTTGAATAGTTATCTTTTACCTTAGTATTACAAAACCTGATGGTACCCAATTTTATTTTTTGTTGAAATTTATCCTTTAAGCAAAACTTCTATTTCAATACTAATAGGAAAATGGTCAGATATCCAAGATTCCTCAGTTATTACAGGAGAGAAATTTAAAGAATGCTTATTTACAAAGAAATAATCCACTGTGGAAACTCTTTGATTAAGTGTTTTCTACATAAACTCCCTCTGGTATTTTCAACAGGAGTAAACATGTCCCTAATTAAATTAGAATATGTTTGAAGAACGGAAGTTAAAAAAACTTTAATTTAACCATTAATGTAAGCCGGTTAATGAAATTTTTAGTTAGGTCCTACTTGTGCAAACAGGTTGATCAATTGTTCCTGAACTGGAATTACATGTCCAAATATATACTTTTAACTCTAATCCTGTCCTATTTTTAAACTACCTATGGTTTGAAAATGAGCAATTTGCACTATGTTTACCCTATTAGATGGAAAATTCTCAAGGAGAATCTATGATTTTTTTTTTGATTTTTTTTTGAAAGTTAAATTTATAATAAAAAAATAACCTTATTTTAAAGGGGAATAATAAGTGGCAGGAACAAAATTTAGATTATTTGTAAATTTTTCTTTCTGATCATTTCAATTAATAGAAAAAAAATTATATATAATATATATCAAAAAAGTTTATACCTCCTTCAATAATCCTCCACCCATTTTACATATTTACTTCCAAATATATGATTAATATAAAAAATACATTTAATTTATACTAACAAGTCTTAGTGGATTTGGAAAAAAAGCTTTTTGAATAAAGTCATTTAATATTATTTTTGAAAAAAATTTAACTTTATAGGAAAAGGTTATATAAGATTACGCGCCTCGTTCTTTGATTGTGTTCTAATGAGTTTTTTCATTGGAGTAGATTATAAACGTTAATATATTTTTAAGATATGAGGTAATCACAGATCTCAAAAACTTGCCATCTTGGAGATTTTCATATCCGTTTACCGTTAGTTTAAATTGAACTTTGTAAGTATATTGTTCTCTATTTAGGTTAAGATGCCAAATATTCTGTATTATAAAAATTCTGATATAGCTTTCATTATTTATATAAAATATATGTTACAAGTGATTATATGAAAAATAGATTTTTATAAATTATTATCAAACTCGCAAATTTTGTCAATTTGGTCAAAAATGGCTATTGTTTTTGATGACGTACTAAGATAGCCGAGGGCGAAAGATTTTAGAGAGCGAAATACATATATGAAATATTATTATCATATCATTTAAAAGTCAAAACCTTTTTTTCGTCGATATATAACCTGCTATATTCAATCCCCCCCCCCCCCCCCCCCCACCCCATAAATAAAAATGTTTGATTGCATTACACATATCGTGGCTCATACCTGACTACTTCAATTTTTAAAAAAATTCACAGTTTCTTTTAAAGGTTATTTATGAATTAAAAGTTTTGCTTATGTATTAAATTTGGGTGATTTTTAAAGGAGTAATATTATCCTGCAATTGGGCATGAAAAATAATTAAACAAAGTGTACATGTTGGTAGAGCATACCTTAATTTTTAACTTTTTATGTTTTATGGAGTAAAATTAAAATATGTTATAATTTAAATTTCAAAGAAATTTATGTATTTTATGATTTAAATATAAACTTTTTTCAATCTACGTTTTGTTTATTTAGTAATATAAATTTTAAAAAAGATTATTTTATTTTAAATTCTAAATAAGCTTGCAAATTAACATCCTTCTGGTTAGCATCATGAATCACCTGTGGTTATAACGTTAAAATAATTGCCACGGCCTAATTGCTCAATAAGATTAATAAACAATACCTATGCAACATAAAACCTAATTATTAATTTTATCCTAAAAAAATCTATTATAAATTATTATATCAAAAAATGGCAAAATAATTTTAAACATTTAAAAGACGAATATGGTAATATATATATTCCTATATATAACCGTCATAATTCCATGACTATTTACTATTGAAAAGCTATAAATACTTAGAAACAGAGGCAGGGTTTTTTAAATTAAAATAAGTTTAATTTCAAAAATAAAGAGGTGGTAAAGAATTAGCGGCATTGATCAGCCAAAAAACATAAAAGATATATGGATCAATCTTCTAGCCTCTACTATACAGGTAAACAAATAATGACATGATTAAGTTTATAAAAACATGTTTCCCTTATGGCCCTATTTATATATATTTTTCGCTTTTCTTGATTTTCCACCTTTGACTTCTTACATCCATCCATTATAAAAAAAATGACCTTTTTTGTCAGAATTAGCAGATCTAGAATACCCCAAAGGATAAAATTTTTAAATATTTTTTTATATCATTGTAGTAAATAGATTTGAAAATCCCTATGATATCAAGTGTGATCTCAATTAACTCATATCTCTCAATTTACTGACCTATATAAAACATTAAAAAGTATTTTTCTTTATTTTTTTTAGATCTTGTAAACAGTATATTTTATTATTGAATAATATTAAAAAATATTAGTTGCCCTGTAAAAAGGGTTAAATTAGAACATAAATTTTTACTATTTTGCCGACAATTTACTCGTCTCCTCTGTTAATTAGCTGCTAATAATCACAAGACCATGAAGTTTTGCCAACAAATCCTCAAATTGATAGTGGGAACTTAATCTATACTAACCAAGGATTCAAGGGAATACGAAAATCAGCACACACGTACCTTGTTTTACCTTTCTCCACTGGAACTAAAGGAGTCGCCCGCTCACCGGCATATATAGCTATCCCTAATTTTCCCACTCTTCCAATTCTTTATCTAGTAACGGTCCCAAATCATATTTAACTCGCCTAGCTTTACAAAATTTTGGCTTATAAATGTTCTTCAAGTTTTAATCAATTTCGTAATCTTTTAAGCACCCTAATCTACCATCAAAAATTTCTTATCCTCTAATAATATATTAAATTCAAGTTGATTCCTACTTTCTAGCAAAATATTTAAATTTTTTTCATTTTCAATATTAGTAACATTTTACCCCGAAAAATCTTCCCCAAAATTATTTTCTGGACCCAATATATTAATCCAGAACTAAAAAAAATTATGGGACTCCTCCCATCTATTCAAATTTTAAAATATTTATTTTAATTTTTAAATGGAAAGTTATTTTCAATGAATTCTGTAAAAATTATCTTTTCTCCATTTTATTGTACAGCAACCAACCGTCCCTGTTTTGAACCTTTATTTTTCCACATTCTTTTAAAGCGTTTAAATTCATTACTGTTATCGGCTCCCGTATCATTTAGTTTTTTGCCCTTTAACATTTACTCTAACATATGGACATGCGTTAACCGGTTAAATTTATAAATATATATATTTATTACATCAAAAGTTTTTAAATAATCACCTCTGAAATTTTCATTTACCTTATTAATGTTTATGTTTGTATTAGCCTATTTCATTGACGAAGTACAGAATTTAAATAAAGCAATATTATAATTATACTTAACCAAATTATCATGAAACATCTCCATATTATAAAAAACAAAATATATTAATTTTGTAAGGTTTTTCATAATTTTCTGTGTTTTTTTGTTGTTATTTTCACATTTTATAACATGTAAATGAATACTAAAACTTACGCCCCCCTTCATTTGAAAAAAAGATCTAGCCTCCCAATTTCTCTTATTATAAAAATTTTCATTTTGACCCGTCCTCTTTACAAATGTACAGTCAACCGTACAAATGTTGTACTAACTACTTTATCATTAGAAAAATTATGGCTGTCAATTTTTACTAGCAAAAAAAAATCTATTTGAGATTGGTCCCTATCTCGAGAAAATCTATTATTAATAAAATTAGCACTGGTCCTATTATTATAATAAGTACTGTTATTATTATTAAAAAAAATTATTTACAAAAAATTCTCCACATTTTAATGAAAAGAAATTAATTTTTATATTTTTTAGTAAAACGTTTTGATAATATTAAAGAACCTTATTTTCTTTTTTTTTTTTCAAAATATAATATTTTCAAATGAGTCTGATTGGGGTTCCAGGAAATTTTTAGAAAATTTAGTTGTTTATTATGGCCAAACTCATATTTGTTATTATAAAATTTTATTCTAATAATCAAAATTTTCATAAGTTTTGTATAGAGCCAAGCTCAAATTTGTTAACTTTAATAATATTTTATTAAAGTATTCTTGGGTACTATGCCGTTTTAAATTTATTCACACTTAAAAGAAATTATACCCAAATTTGCAGCTCTCTGTAATAATCTTAGAGTTCAAACTGATAAAAAATTTGGAAAATTTTGCCTTAAGTAATTTTTCCCAAACATAGGGAACCTCAATGTATAAGCATTTGCAAATTAACATCCTTTCCAAATATATCGCACCCTATGCAAATATTTCCGTTTTTTATTAAATTTAACTAGGTTTTTAAGTCCGGTAAAATACTGTTTAAGATTATTAAGCTAAATTCTTTATTTATTTTTATTAATATGAATCAAACAAATTCGGTTTAAAAAACAGTTAAAACTGCGAAATTTAATTTATTTTGTAGGAACGTTACTCGGCCAAATTGTGTAATAAATTTAATTTTATTTATTATTATCTATATTTAATTGGCCCAAATGGTTTTGCTAAGAAAACAAATTACACTTAACAATCATTATATCCTCATAGTTAGAGTGAACTCTTGCTTAAAAGCCTAAATTTTGTTTATAAACCTTTTTAGCACATTGAATGATATTAAATCTTAAAACAAACAAAAAATGCAAAGTTCTGTTTTAAGTAATTTTGGTTGCCAATATTAGGAAACCTCAATGTATAAGCATTTGCAAATTAACATTCCTTAAATATTATAACGCTACTTATGCAAATATTTCCGTTTATTATATAATTTTACTAGGCTGTTCAAGTCCGGTAAAATTAAACTTGCTTAAGCATATAAATCTAAATTATTATAATAAATTCATTGAAATTTAATTTATATGACTTAAATTAACTTCGGTTTATAAAACACTTAAAAATTCAAAAAGGATTCCAATCATAGGAAAAAAGTCCACTAAAAAGTTGTTAACTCATTCCTTAAAAACCATGATATTCAAACTAAAATGTTAGTTTTGATGTTAAGCCTCGAACACAATGGCAACACATGTAAACTTCCAGCCTAACTAAGGTTTAACCAAAAGCCAAACTACTCATTTTAAATTTGTAGTACCTGATTGTCCCTCTTTAATCACCATTATTCCCTACACTTTTATATTATCCACTCTTCTAAAATTATTAATATTTAAAAAACTCAACTCTCAACAGAACATATGGTTTTTTCTCAGTAATAAAATCTACTTAGAATGTAAATCAATTTTTCATATTAGTTAGTTTAAGACAAAAATCAGACGGCCTTTGGATATATTCTTTTTTAACATGTACAAAACACCCGTATTTGATGAAAAATTTGACTCCTGTACCATGTATCTTAATTTTGCAAAAATTATGATTCCAATTTAATACTTAGATGGCATAATTTATAAATTATTTAAGAAAATGAAAAAAGAGAAAATGTTTTAAGAATGAAGTGAGATTTGTAATTGACCAGCGTATATTCGCCTTCCAAAACTGGGGATTAGCAGAGTATATATCATGTTTTGCCAACATCTAAAGATTTAAGTTAAGTTCTTTGAAACATTTATTTATTATCCAGTTCTTCGTCTTAAAACCACCAAAAAAAAATTAACCCTCTCCTTTTCCTTGACCAAATCTACTAAGTTTTTCAGGCAACCTTATGTGCTGGAATAATATGTGATTTTAAATGCCCCTGTCATACCACGCACTTGATCATAAACTTTTACATTATTCCGTCGATATATTGCTTTACGCTTAAGAATAATGTTTTTCCTCAAACTTAAGATGGTTCTATTTATCGTATAGAGGTAAACTATTGATAAATTTTTGGGCTAAAAAATATTATTTATAATCAACAGGCGCCGTGGTTAATATAACAAGCAATTTGAGGTTTTAAAACAAAAACTACCACATGAAAAGTGATTATTAAAAATTACTGGGGTCAGTTCGTTGTCATTATTCTAAAAAATAGTTTTAAAACACATTTTAGATTCGGTAAAGGTTATTTTTTGCTTAATTGTGTGAATTATACACTTTGAAACTGAGCTGGGAAAAAACCCATTTTTCGACTAAACTCAAATTTTTGTTTTTTTAAATTTTTATGACAAAAATCAATTATTAATATATACAGAATATAAGGAGAAAATCTTAAATTTTATATATATTTTTTTGATTAAAGCTAAAACCTTTTATTTTTTCCAAATTTCAAAAAATAAAAAAATGAGTTTGACCCGAAAATGGGAATTTTCCCAGCTCTGCTTTGAAACGCCTTTTGATACATAGGACCATTGTTATCGATTTTAAAACAAAATAAAATTACAAAACACGGCTTAATGAAAAAATATGGCGACTTATAAGCCCGATTTTAATGTCTTTAAACTTTGTCCGTAGCATTGGTTTTTCAAATATGGAAAAAATATTATGTTATAAATTAGTTTGAGTATTCATTTAAATAGATTGCCTAGAAGTTTTGATAATAAAGGTCCGTTCATATTAACAATAACTATAAAAAATTAAATAATAAATTTGGGGGCTAAAGTTTTGCGAAATTTTAATTTCTAAAAATTCCAAAAGTTTTAGTTGTAAAGTGTTCTAACGCTATTAATTAAAATTGGTCATAGTAAAAATATATTTTGTGGCATAAAATTCTAAAATATGAACCTTGCCTTAAAATAATATACCCGACTAAAAATATTTTTTTCTATTTTAGTCCCGCACGCTGAATTTTAGCCAGATTTATTTATGCCTCATATATCGGACTGGGCTGACTCTCCATTCCTGACTATGACCAGGAAAAAAGGGAGGGTTTGGTGAACCCTCTAAAGTAAATAAAAATTCTTGAACGTTTAAAAATGCAGGAAAAATTAAACCTCTACCCTGCCCCATTATTTACCCAATATTTCCCAAGTCGATTTCAATTCCCAAACCCTATTTTGAAAAAATTTCTGCCTACGTTTCTGGCGGTATGTAGGCCCAGTTAAACCTTTTACCTCATTAATCTCCCATTTTAGTTTTTGCATCATCTTAAAAATTTTTCATGAAATAATTAATCTATTTGAAAGCTGTAATCTAAAAATAAGTTATGTAGTGCAAGGGGCGTTTTAGCAGGTGAATGACTCTGGCCTTCGACTTTTGCCAGGGCTTTAAAGCTTGCATGATATACAATTACATTGTTTAGTTCTACCAACCAATAGAAAATGGGCGTTCTTTATTATTTCTTTACATAATAACTCTGCTGACTTTATTGTCAGCTGATTATATATATCACACTAGACACTAATATAATGAAGAAGTGATAATGAAAGAATATACAATAAATTGTAAAATTTTAGGTTATTTTTTTTATTTTTTTTACAACTATCTTGGCTTGGTCATGTGGCTTATTAGTGCCCCTAAGCAAACACCATCTCAAATGACCATTACTCATTGCCTCGCTAACGTTCGAGATGGAAGTGCATACAAATGCGTTTGATGGGTTTGAAGAAGAAGAGGACCTTGAGGTGATTTTTTGGAAACTACCTCTATATCTGCATTTGCTTTAGAATATTTATTTTTTCTTCTATTTTATATTGTTTTCCTCCATCAACAGTAAGTCATAAGGAAAGAAGCCTTTTAAATTAGATTTTTGATAAATTTGTGCCTTAGTTTGTTATATTTTATTTATCACTTGAGGTCCCAAAATATTGCTTTAGATGATGTGTGAGCTAATTTAAGGTACGGACAGAGCTGTGCAAAGATATGGGGAGGGGGGGGGGGGGGGTGATGAAGGGTTAAAATATTCTTGTCTTAATAATAATAGGCATATACAATATATATGATTGGCTCAGATAGTTCAGTGGCAAACCTTTTGCCTTACACACAGGAAGTTGCGAGTTTGAATTCGTGCACTAAAGCTTTTTTCTTCGGAAAAATAGCATACGTGTGCAACCACTTTAAATCTTCGCCAACTTAGGCAGTAATCTTAAACGATCTGTCTACAAGTAATAGCCTATACTAAATATATAGGTCGCCGGCTTGCGTGCAAATAACTATTTAACCCGTTGGCATTATTAATTTCTTCGCTCTGGTTAAAGAGTCAAAGCCCTAGCTGTATGGCACCCCCTAAGTGGGGTGAAACCTTAAACCAAATGTTTATTTTTTTTATATGCAAAATTTATATTAAATAATTGTTAATTTATATTCTTATTAACAATTTAAGCATTTATATCAAATAAATCAAAATGAACTTATTATTATTGTTAATTTCAGCTTAAATCGAATGTTTAGAATTTTACAAAAACTTATATTAAATTTTTTATGTTGATTTTAATTTTTATTATTAAATTAATAAAATATATTAAATCATAATAAAATCACGTGCCTATTACTATTTTTATTAGAAACTCTTAACTTCTCCCCCCCTCCCCCAAAAAAATTTTTTAATTTTTGACAATCAAATATTGAAAAAAAAAATTTTCGAATTTGGGAAATATTAGAATATAGCACAAATCACATTCGTGACAATTTGGTGACATTTAATGACAAAAAGAGAAATTTTTCAAAAAACTAATTATTAAAAATTTGCTTTATAATACATAAATTGCATTCGCGATTTTGGTGTCATCATCAGCACATTTTTATTTGATATAAAGTACCAAATTATATATATAAATACTAGTAGTACAATCTAATATATCACCACCAAATACAAATATTTACGTCTGTTATAAGTCTTGACTTAAATTATTTCATTGATTTATATTAATTCTCACATAAAAATTAAAAAACAAAATTCAATAACATCATGGATGTGAGATTCTATATAGCTGTATTTGACAAAAAAAATAATTTCCAATGGACTAATAATTTTGTATTCATAGGAAAAAAATCTGGGAGTTAAAAAAAAGAAAATTCCGGGAGTGTTTTTGGGAGTTTTTTACAGACGGTTATGGAACTTCCGTTAAATCTTCTTAAAATTCCGGTGTTGTAGAATGCTCTAGCTGTAAGCCACGTTTAAGGCTAAGTCAACAAAAATTTTCTTTGCCATAATTTCATCATTAAAACTAGTCTATAATATTTATTTATCCCTAATCTTCAGTGAACATGTATGCCATATAGCACGCTATATGAAGCCGAATTTAAGGTGTCAGGATTTCTGTAATTTTGTCAAATATTTGTTTAATGGAACAACCTGTTACGAAACCAAAATTAAGATCCAATCCCAAATTTTTGGTAATTAAATATGAATTTTGTTTTTAGCCCCCTGTTAGTTATTTTACAATTTTTAATATGCCGATTAAACTTTTAAATTTTTATAAAATTTGTGAATTAAAATGAACATCCTTATCATTCTATCATCACTTTTGCTTTTAAGTGTGGAAATATTGGGTCAACCAACTCCCAACAATTGTAAAATTTCACGTTTATTTTTTGAAATCAAGTCAGGTTTAAAATAGTGATTGTAGGATTTTCTTTAAGATTAAATGCAATGATGAAAAAATAATAAATTTTAGATTCAAATGTGTAAAATCCAGCCAGGATTTTGCATAATAATCCGAGATTGTGAATTTCCCTATATCTTCCTCCGCCATATCCGTTAAGGGTTTTGATTCATAGTGAAATCTTGTACGACGCCAACCTAGGTTTTTAAGGCTCTTACTTTAGCCAAATCATCTAGGACCTACGGCCTTTATTAAACTTTAGCTTCAAAGTAATTGCACATGTGTTCTTTTTTCCGTAGAAAAAGACGCCTGCGCGCTGATTCGAACCCCCAACCTCCTGCAATGTTAGACAGGAATATTTGCCAAGCTTTCTGATTAATAAATAAAAAATGTTATGGTTAAAGTTTTTTAAATTTTGTTTTTTTTTAAAACAAAATTGGTCTTCTCCAATATTTTGGTGTAAAATATCGTTTAAGTACTAAAAATGCTAAGCGTCCATCAGGCCTGGCTTGGATGGTCCTTACAGATGGAAACCCTACGCTCACATGGGTCTGTTAAGACGCTATAAAAAATTGTTTTTGCTTTTTATGAGGCCATATTATATTTTTGTTTTTTAATTTTTACAAAAAATCAAAAATATAAATGCACGAATCATGGTTATACAAAATTCTTGACACCATTGAGAAGAAAACATTAAAAACTTGTTTTGATAAATAAGAAATAATATTGGTGTTAAATTAGAAAAAAGCTATCATTTACGAGACACGGCCTTTTTGATTAGGTAAGCGAAAAATAGGTTGAAAATGAATTTAGAAATTTGTACGTATAACTTTTTATTTTAATCATATCTTTCATATCTTACATAAAATATTTATCCTGTTATTAATTATAACAAATTATTATATAATATACTAATGCTGATTTTTTTTAAACATAAATTTTCAAAATTAAAAAAAAACTTAAAAGAAGACACTTCAAATAAATTGAGGTATAAGCAAAGAAAAAAATGAATAATAATATAACAATACATGCCTTTACTTACGCAAAGTGTAATATAAATAAAAGAATCTTAAAAACATATATGCATTTCCTAAATTTACTTTAAGGCCAAACTGTTTGATAATTTTTTAAGTTAAAGTCAATTTTTTTTATAAATTACTAGCTAATTTAAATATTTTTTTCTATTTCTTTATTACACAAAAATCTTTTAATTTAAAAGATGCTACATTTAATATGTTTCAAAATATATAATTAAATAACTAAAAAGCTCCGAAATAAAATTCATAATTAAACAATTAGACAAAGAAGGTAAGTTGGGGGTTTATTCATGCTGGCCTTTTCTATATATATTTTACTATCCTTTTCGGCTCATTACATAAATATATATCAGAAATTGACCAAATTTAATCAAATAGACATTTTGTGACTCCGACATGACATAAAGGAAAAAACTTAAGGAAAATTTTTTTTCATATTTAAATAATTGTAATTTTATTTTTTTTCTAAAATATCAAAAAATAATTTAAAATTATAACTTTTCAGTTTTACGGAATATTTGATACCCAATCTAAATAGGGTACAACATATCATTGGTATCATTTTTTTTCCTGAATACTACATTTTTATACATTTCACTTGTTTAGAGCTGGCCTACAAAGTTTAATTTGAAAGCAACCCAAAGATTTAAACATTTTTAAGATTAGGCCTCTAAAATCAAGTAAAAGGATTAAACAACTATTGACCTGTATAATAGATAATAATCTTAACTTGCATCCTTCTCCCTGAATCTAATGTTTTGAGGCGAATATGCTTAGAAAAGTGATCAAATGTCGTTCAATTTTTTTTAATTTTATTTAATATAAAGGATTTGAAAAGGAAAGATTGTTTAGGAGGTAGGGCATATATGCCTTATTTATTCATCGCATCATATTTTTTGCTTAGCATCATCGTTGTCCACGAATTCGGCTCTTGATAGCACTGAAACACCTAAATTTCGTTTTTCTGCTTACCAGCTTGATGAACTAAACAAAGCCTTTAGTCAGAATCACTTTTTATCTAAAAATGCGAGGATGGATCTAGCACAAAAACTACGCGTTGAACCATCTAAAGTAAAAAAAAATTTGAAAAACCATACTTCTTTTTTCATAGATCAAATGAATATTTTATTTTTTCTGAGGATAAAAGGCAAAAACCTGACTAAATTCCCTTTTACAATTTAGATTGAAACTATTAAACAAATGTTAGTCGACAGTAAAAATTTGGAGCTTTTATAACATTAAAATGGGTTGCAAAATCAAAATAGCATATTTTTAACAAATTGCCATATTTAAAAAAAGAGATGAATTCAAAATATGATTTAGAACGTGCCATTGATTATTCTTAAACTCTATTGTTGCTAAAATGATTGAGCATAAAAAATTTATTTTTTTTATCACAGTTTTTTCTTTTTTTGAGGCCGGACCCTGGTGTAAATTGTTTTTTTCTCGAATGTGTTTTAATACCAAATATTTTTTGTCCCTGCGCCCATTCTATGGTTGACACCAACCAAAATAAATATATCGGGCTTATTTAATCCAGGCCCGCTAGCTTCTACAAAGGGGGGCAAAAAAGTCGTGGGGGAGGTACTGCCCCCCCCCCCCCCCCCCCCAAGGGGTCTATAAAAGTGCCTGATTTAAACAAACCTTAAATTATTTAGATCAGGCCTTGAAATTTTTAAAATAAACTTTAAATTAATTTGAATTATGCATCCTTCATAACACAAAATAATTGTTTTGGTAAGTGGCATTTTAACGATTTCTATATGCATTAACTTTATTCTAACATTCTAAACATTATATTTTCTCATTATGCAACGGTAGAAATGCTTTATAGATATTTATATTTATAACAAATTCCTTACAACATGCCACTTAGATTTATTTTACATGTCGACAAATATCAATGTTTGAAATAAGGTTTATAAAAATATAAATAAATATATCCACATAATGGCCTTGTTTTATATATGTTGCTTCCCAAAGTTTTATCTATCTTCGGCTACATATCCGATGGTAATAAATTTATTTTTTAACAAAACTGATAAATTTTGCGACCACGAAAATAAATTAAAAAGAAAATATTTATGAATTTAATTCCATATAAATATTCCTTGTAACTTATATTTTTTATCTTAAATAACACAGGTCAACAAATATTAATGTCAAAAATTTTTAAAAACATTAAAGATGCACCTTTATGATAGCTTTATTATATTTCCGTTTTTCTTGGTTTTTTTCCTACTTCGGTTCCTTATCATAACGAATAAAGGCCTTTTTTGCCAAATTAACATTATCCTAATATACTTGTAAAAAAAATTAATACCTTTTTTTTATTCCAAAATCCATTGTAACTTATATTTATCATACAAATAAATTTTATTTATCAAGCTCTTACATCAGCATATAGATAATAATTTCGCGTCTAAACTTAAATACCACACGATATATTATCGGTTTTCAAAGATATTATTTAGAGTTTAATAAACAGTTTAACTGTTGTTAATATGCAAAAAAAAATTAATTTATTATGTTTTTTTTCTGTTTTTATGATATTTTTCTATAAAATTTTAAATTGCTGACTTACTAAGTAACGGTACCCGGATTTTGAAATTCCAAAGATGGCAGGTTTGTAGGGGTGGTGAAGCCTATTTGAACAATTTTTGAAATTTAAGTTTTATTTAAATTCAACTTTAATTAAATTTTTTTAGTTTGTTTATTAGATTTCATAGATATTTTTTTGTAGATTTACAAACTTAAATAATATTTTATTGATTATGCTTGACAACAAAAAAACAACAACAGCGATTTATTTAGAATATTGTAATAAATTCTTGTAATAACTCCCTCTTTCAATTTTTTGTTCAATGCCTCCAATAATTTTTTAACCACGTCTTTGGCTAAAAATCAAAATTTTTTAACTATAAATTTTCAAAAAAAAATCTTGGCATTGATTATAAAAAAATATTTAAAAAATAGTTTAAGATTATTTCCACTTTACTTTTAAATTTAGAATCGATTTTATGAAAATCCATTAATTTCATAAAATATAAAAAAAATAAAAAATTTTAACGCTACGTTAATAATGTTTTCGTAATCCAAAAATATTTTTCAACTTTTGATGATATAAATTGTATGATTTAAAGGCCCAAAATACTCCAAAAAAAAAAATATTATTTTGACACTGAATAACTAAAAACCTCAGGCATTGGCTAAAACTCCGATCCCATATGCGTAATAAGCACCAAAAATTTGACCAATAACGATAGTTGCCTTATGTGATTCTTAAGGCCGTCCAAAGTTTGTTGTCAATTGATAACCTGCACGAATTTAAATTTACTTTACCTTTAAGGGCAAGTTTTGACAGTTATTAATTTATTTTACACAATAGATAATAGATTGGTTTTCTAGAAAACGAACCAGGGAAAGTTTAGGTAAGAGATTGCTTTTATATAATTTTGATTTTACCCGGCATATGAGAAAGGTGAAAGGTGCAACATAGTGTTTTTCGCAGGTTATAAATACACAAATATCAAATATTTCAATCAGTCCTGGTAACAAAAGAATTAGCTTTGGAATTTTTAGGGGCTGTTCTATAACATTTAAAAGACCAAGTAGAAAAAGGGTTTTACAGAGTAAAATTACATTTTATGATATTTATTATATATCCAAGGTGGCAAATATAGATGATATATATTTAAGAAATTCCACAAAATAGATTTAAGAGTGACATTGAATAGCTTCTTTGGTATTTGTATTAGGTCGTTTTTCTTGATACTTGGAAACATTGACAATGCGCCTTTTTAAGTACCCCATTTTTAGTATTTAGGGGTTTTTCTTTTAAGGCTTTTTAGACTTTGAAATAATAGTTACCCATTTCTTAGAGTTTTTTTTGAAATTTAAAATTATAGGGAATACTTTTTTTGGCCTAAGAAAACCTGATAATAAAACCCACTTTTTTCCTTTCTCCTTTGGTTCACACTTTAATCAGAAATGATTTAAACAATAACTAGAAAAATTGAACCTCAAAATTGCCAAGTTACACTTGGCTTAGTCTATAACTATGCAAAAATATTTATGCAAGAGGAAAAAAAATATAATGTTGATTTTAAGTTTTTTAAAAAACATGGCTCATTTGTTTTAAGAGTGAAAGACGTTAAATGTTTGGCAACTTATATTTTGAAACAAACACAAATCTTAATGACAATTTAGCGTATTATGGTTTAGTTTTTATTTATTGTGTAATTTTAATATAAAGTTACCTTTTAATATCATATTTATTATTGTTAAAATGTTTTTTTAAACTACAGATATCAAAAAAAAAATAACATTTTTTAAATTATAAAACTTAATGAGGCAATTTTTTATTTGATGAAACTAAATTTAGTCTTGGCTTAGGGAATCTATTTGTTATCTTATTTAAAGCGACACTTTTATGTTGTGACTTATCAAGGGAGTAGCAAGTTGTTGGGGGGGGGGGGGGGGGGGGGGGGTTTCAAAAAAATTTTTGAATGAGCCTTGATGTCAAATTTTATTGACACCCAAAGATTTTGTTAAAAAATTCTGTTAATGCTTTCAGGTTCAAAAGATGACCGCAATTAATTTTTTTTAAAAATAATGGAATATATACTGAATTGCATAGGGTAGAGCTATTAGATGGCTTATTTAAATACGTTTGACACTAGGTTAATTAAACATATATAATTTCTATAATAGGTAGATGATCATAATATTTGATATTACTAATTGAAGTATGATTGGAATATACTAAAGGTTTAGAGTTATATGAGGACTGCTGAATATATTTTTAAAATCTTTTTTTTAATTAAAATAGAAAGGCTTTTTTAAAACAAAATCAATAAAATTATAATACTTAAAGAAAGCGTGCACCTTATTAAATATTTACGTACATGTCATACGCGAATATGTTTTGCTTATATTAAGAATAACTTTCTTGGCTCTTACTTTTGGTGGCATAATGTTTATGGTCTAATGCCTAAGTAGGTCAGTTAGCAGCTTCAAAGTGGTTACTCATGTATATTATATTTCCAACAAAAATAGCCTCCTGTGCAAAACTCGCAAATCATGCGTGACAGGAAGGTTTGCCACTGAGCTTTTGAGCTGACTTAGTGTAGGTAAAAACATATGAGCCTCATTGTATATAGTAAAGTTTTCCTCTGTTCTAACCAAAAAACATATTATATGTATTCGTTAACTTCTTAACCCGGCCATTGAAAAATTGTAATTAACCTAAAACAAATATTATATTTTCTTTAATTTAAGGTGAACCTCTGTCTTTATATATTCTCTACATGGAAATTTTGTTTAAATATTAAAAAATTATATTGCAATTTTAATTATAATTTTTTATTAATTTATGATTAAAAAAACCTTGCCAAATATAATATTTTTAATTTAGAGGGTACCGAAAAACAAAGTATATTATACGTCTTATATTTATATTGTTATTGTTTTAAAGCCCGTCATTTAATTTTTCATAATTATTAATTTTAAATGCGAGGGCCAGTGTTAAAAAAATAAGATATAGGTACTTAGCTGCTCCTAAACATTGAAAATGTTACCTATACATGAGCTTTTGTTAAAATAAAAATAAACCAGATATTTAAAATGCTGCGGCTGGTTTTGAAAAAAAAATTAAATAATCAAATTATGGTGGCCCCTGTAAAAAAATTTTAAACTTGTTAAAAATGAAACATGAATTTTTATTTTCTGATAATAGTCGTTTAATTTTTTTTAAAAAGTTTTTTAATACGTATTAGCCCAGGCCAAAAACACAGCTAAAAAGATATGTATATTTTATCTTTTAAAAAACTCTCACTGATAGAAATGGCTTATGGTGAAAAATTGAGAAATGTAATTGGACCAAATGGAAAAAAATAAAATTTGTTATAACTATCGATTTTAATGTTAATATGGTCTACAAAGTAAGGCTAAGTTAAAAAAATAAAGGCTGAATTACAATGGTTATAAAATTTGCAATTGCAGTAAAGCGAGAAGAAACTTTTAATGTGGATTTTTATGGCTATTATTGGTTAATAGGGAAAAATAATAGGCAAATATAACGTCCCAGTTCAAAAATGATAGAAAAAAATAAGAATTTTTGAGTGTGTAATAAATGGGAAAAAACATATATTCTGTATGCTGAAAGGGTACCCCGCATTTTTATTTAGGTAAAAAAATTTTATCTATCATGTAAAAGGGTCCCTACAGAATAAACGAAAACGCTGATCCTTATTTTTTAAACCGGATTTTTTGTTAGATTATAGAAAGGTATAAAATCAGTTCTGTTTAAAAAAAATATGGTAAATAAAAGTGTTTTAGGCTCCTTTTAGTAATAACTAAAATTTTATATTTGAGATAAGTAATAGCAATGATCTGTCGACTTAAACGCCAAAAAGACAAAAGGTGAATATATATATTTAAAAGCCCCTAAGGCAAGCCCTGATAAATATAGAGGTTGCAGAAAAAATCAAGTATTAATATGATACGAATGTAATTTTAATTAATTAACAATTGGAAATCCAAATTTTAATGATATTTTAGGCGTCAAAATTTTTATTTTGGCTATTCAAAAAAGTGACCCTATGTTGAATTTTAGAGAGTTTAAGGACACGCTGAATGAAACATTGGAAAAATTTTTAATAAATGTAAAAAAGTAAATATTATTTAAAAACAAAATTATGAAACAAAATATATAATTAAATCAGCTAATCTATCAAACTACAAATAAAACTTTTATTCGAGCCCAATAAAATAACTTGCTGTTTTCAGGGTAGGGTGCCAAATATTTTGTAAATAAAGGTGAGATTTCAATATAGTTTATTCTCATTAATTGAGATGAAAATATGATTAATTGGTTTCAATATAAGAAAATGTTAATCTTTTTTATGTATTTTAAAAGTCGTATAATACCCAGTCAATCTGGCCAATCGCCACATTTTTGATTTTTAGCTATCTAAATTTCCTAAACGTAAAAATAAAAAAATTTTTTACATATAAAAATCTCTTTTAACTTATATAATAATGAAACATAAATTTTATTAATATATCAAGCTTTTACATCTGCATTTAGATAGTACAAAATAATTAGGGCCCAAACTTAAATAACGACACAATATATTATCGGTTTTTAATAAGAATTATTTGAAGTTTGAATTTACCAGTTAACTATTGTGAATATTTTTTCAATTTATTTTTGTTTTTAATTGTTTTTTAATCTTCTTTTCTATAACTTTGTTTTTAAACTAATGTTTGATTAGGAAAAAAGTAATCGTATTTAATATTCTCTAAGATGCCAAATGTTATATCCTTAGTTAACTCAATAATCTCAAAAATGTGGACCTATGTTATTCTAATGTTATGTTTTATGATGAATATTTTTGACAACCTGTGTTATCATTTCCCCATATATGAATATACTTTTTAAATTAGCTACTAAAAGAACAAGTACAATATTAATATTTTCTTCTAAATATTTCTTGGTTCTGTGTTATTAAACTAGAAATTTTATTTCATTCTAATATAAAATAAAAATTTGTTAAAAAACTGTCTGGCTAATTAAGTTAAAACTAAAAGGTAAGCTAAAAAAATAATTAAGAGAACATATCGAATTACATTAGATATCTCATCAAATTCGCACCTAAAAGATTTTTTTTTTAAAGGCGAGAAGGAATTAGGCGTAATTTCTTGGGGAAACAACAAGGTGGGTTTTGCTGTTATAAAGGGCATAATTTTAATTGAATTTTTAATCGTTTAAGAATCATTGTTTCGCACAGAGAGAGACGGAAAGAACATCAGGTTAACCTGTCTCTTTAAGCATAACATGGCGTTGATGAAAAACATGAGATTAATATCCTTAACTCAATCAGATTGAATGCGAACCTTACGTATAACATTCAACAGAAATGACGCCGTGATTTATTGTACTTACCAGCGGGATTCACTTTAGTCGCATCTTAAAGCACTACTACCCCATTATCCTTTAAAGCGATGTTTTTCCTTCATGTTATTTCCCCCGTGGACTCAATATATCTTTTTTAATTGGAGAAATTTTAAGAAAAAATTGTTAAATAAAAATTTAAAAACTAAATAAATTTTGTCTAAACAATAAACAGTGACAATACATATTACCACAAATTTATAAGATATTAAACTTTATAGATCAGATTTGCCATCTTCAAAATTCTAAATCATTTTACAAATTTTTTTAATTTATCGGGTATAATCATCTAAAAATTTGGAAAAAAGTTGAAAATCAAAGAAAAATATTATTAAAAATTAATAAATTAAAAAATTTCAAGTTATTTTTAACCTATAGATAATCCTGTTTTGAATTGTATAAAATCTATATATACCCTATAATTGATGCAAGAGATAACTGAAAAAAAAAATTTTATTTATGTGTAGAATAAAAATATGACTCTAATTTAAAACTAAATTTACAATTCATTGGCCCGGATCAGATGATGACTATGTGATAGAAAAAAATAGAAATATGGAAAGATTTTATGTAGTTTGCTTTTAGCAAATAAACAAATTTAAGTCAAACTCGCACAATTACTTTTTCTTTTTTAACTTTTACTAAATGGGCAAAAATAATTAGAACTTCATCCTTGGCAATTGCAAATACTTGAAGATGCCTATGGACCCGAAATGTATATAGATACATCCAAATTGAAGGATTTGGCAGAAATCACAAAACTAAGTCAATGGAAAGTATATCTTTTTTTATCTGTTTGACAAAATTCACTAACCCACAAATTTCATTATATATTTTTTTTTAATATTTAATAAACAATAACTGCGGCTAATTAAATAAGCATTTAATTAACACAAAGGTAGTCAGGTTAAAAAAAATTTTTTAAAAATAAAAAAATGTTATAAAACGCAAATTATTTTTTTTTATTTTTATAATAGCCGTTATAAATTTCTTTTTAAAAATATATTTATCTTTAACTTTTGTAAAATGGTTTTAGAGCCTAAAATAAACTCCTTTTTAAAAAAATTTAATATTAATTGACAATTATAAGAAATTCTAAACAAAAAAGCTCTTTGAGCAAAAATTGCCAAAAAGTTAATAAATCTTTATGTAATTCAGTAAATAAAAATCTTTATGTGGTCAATATTAGTAAAATTCCCTAAATGTTAATATCACATCATTTTTTAATTTGACGTGCCTTGATTTCTAGGTGTGATATTTTTTTTAGGAATTTTAAATCAGGAGATAAATATTTGATTTCTATAAAAGTTAAAGGCACGATAAAAAAATTAAAAATTTCTTATTTTTTAAAAATTTAAAAAAGAAGTTCATTTAAAACTCTGATACAAGATAAAAATTTTTTAACTTGAATTTCATATAAAAAAAAATCTATGCCAAAATATAATTGAATTATTGTAAGCCAATATTTTTTTTAATATCATAACTTTTTACGAATATGCTTAAGCTATGAACGCGCTATAATATATTTTAATGTACTTAGATACTAACTTGGAATAAAAATCGGACGGTCAAAAGATTTAAAAGGTAAACATTTATTAGGACTATTTATGAATTTCACGAAAATATCTACTCCAACTACATCAGAAACCAAGAGCCTAAATATTACTTTAAACTAGCAATCATTTTATACAATTTAAACTGAGTAATGAGGTCAAATATTTGTAAATTGCAGTGCAAAATACATTTTGTTTACAAAACAATTATATTCTAAAATATAAATATTTTAATTTTATTTTTTTGCGTATAGGATAAATGCACTACACATTTCTAGACTCCTCAAACAATTTGAAAAAAAACTTAATACTTTGGCGCATAGATTACACTAGGTCAACAAATTTTAATATTACAACCGTATATGAAAATATAGAAGAATTTAAACCCCATGATGGCACTATCTCATATATGTAATTCGTTTTTCTTAGTTTTTGCCCTTGGCTTCTTACATCCGTCCATATAATGGCTTTTGACCAAGTTGACATATCTACACCCTAGAGAGAAAAAATTAATCAATCTTTTTTATCATACAAAAAATTCTTTGTAACTACTTATATTTTTCATCTCAAATAATTGGGAATAAAATTTTTTAGTATATCAGCCGGTTACAGCATTTAAACAATACGAAATTTTTCGCGTCCAAACTTATACAGCACAAAATTTATCGATTTTTATTAAAAATTTTATTTCAAGTTTGAATTTTACAGCTTAGCTGTTATAAATACATATAAAAATTTCAATCTATTTGTGTTTTAAAATCTTTTTTGTTTTTTTGCTTTTTCTAAAATTTTCAAGGTTTATAGCCTACTAACTAAGTTTGTTAAGAAAAAACAGTAAACTTATTAGAAAATACCTAAGATGGCAGGTTTGATCTCCTTAGCTCATAACTCTCAAAATTTGTTGACATGTGTAATATGCCCAAAAGTGATAATGTGAGCTAACTACGGAATCAAACCTGCCTACTTCGAATTACCAATCAAACTTATTAGTCAGCTATTTTAGAAAAAAATGCCAAAAAAAACAAAAAAGATTCAAAAACAAAAATAAATTGAAATTTTTTATTTGCATATTCCAACAGCTAAACTGTTAAATTTAAACTTGAAATAAAACTTTTATTAAAAATCGATAAATTATTGTGTCGTATTTATGGACGCGAAATTTTCGTATTATCTAAATACTGTCACAAGATGTTGATATACAAAAATTTTTTATTCCTCAGATGATGAATATAAAGTTACAAGAAATTTTTTATATGAAAAAAAGTTCTTAAGTTTTTTCTTTTTGAAATTGTAGATCCGTCATGTCAAAATTGGCCATTGAATGGACGGATGAAAGAAATTAAGGCCGGAAAAATAAGAAAAACGAATTACTAATATGGATAAGGCTAGGGATCTTTTATATTTTCATAAATTCTAGTTGTGCCATTGAGAGCCCCTGTGACATGTGTTATCTGCACCAAAATATTAGTAATTTTAAAACTGTTTGAGGAAATAGTAAAAGAACTAATAGTCAACATTATTCTATATCCTCTAGAAGAAAACAAATCAAAAATAATTATATACTAGAATATAAATATTTTGTTAAAAAATGTATTTTGCACGCAATTTAGCAAATATTTAACCTCATTACATAGTTTAAATTATAATTTGGTATTTAATTAGGTAGAAAAATAGGTTGGATTGGTTTATAGTGAGACAATTTTAGGGCATTTATATCCTAGTGGCCAGGCCACCAGGATATAGGAATTTGTACAACTAGCTGTTTAAATTTATAATTTCCTTATTAAATTAATGTTAAAAATAGATTGTATTTAAAATAATATTGTATGATCTATATTTAAACTAAAACTATTTATAAAAAAAAACTCTTTCTGCCAGTAGCGATGACACAGCTGAATTTAGCCTATCAATCAATCAATCAACTAGTAGTATAATCCATTAGTGTTACTGGCTACGACAGTAGTTTAAAGTAATAACCAGGCTCTTGGCCTAGGAGTAGTTAGGAATAGATATTTCCGTGAAATATAGTATATTAAAACATTTTAATAAAGAATACTTTATAATACATAAAATGACGATATATTTTCAAATTTAAACGAGGATGATTAAGGTGTTTTGATATCATACATACGTTAAACAACCTATGTTCTAGCTCATAAATTAAAACTCAAGTTTTAAAACTTTTTGTTATACATGATGTTGCTTAATTTAGACATTCCTATTCTGTATGGTTTTCGTTTTATTTATGAACTATCAAAATTTGCTTTGTTTGCTATGCCAATCTCTTCCACTTGTTATTACGAAAATAGAGGAATAGATCACTTATAAATATAATATAAATTAATAATGTTGGAACAATTAAAAAAATTTAAACGATGTTTAACCCGCCATTACTAACGTGCAATATTAAGTAACACCATAACCAGTATTGATTCATTAAGACTTAAATTAAACTCGTTAGTAAAATAAAAGTATATAGTTCTAATTTTAAAATCAAACTTTATATAATATTTATGAAATTTATAATTTAACAATTTCAAAATATAATTAAGATTTTAAAAGAATCTCATTTAAACCTACTGCCATTTTCGGGTAACTTCAGTAAAAACTTCTCAGAGACTAGATATACAAAAATTATTTCAAAAATCAATATATTTGTTTATTTACACATAAGTCAATGTACATAGTAAACAAGAGGCGGATTGAATAATTAATAAAAAATTTTGTGGACTAAATTTATGTTGCAAAAATCACAGGTTTACCAAATGTCTGGACAAATAGTTTTTTTTGAAAATTCGGCGTACATGGTATATTTTTTATATCATTTTTTCGGGTTAAAGAGAGATAGCATCGATTCTTTTCGGCGAGGTCTTGTATTTTAATTTCTTCTTTTATGTTTAATATATCTCTTATGGACATACGTATTTTCCTAGAGATTGAGAAATTATTGCTCTTAAAAATAGATAT
>JAUIRJ010000244.1:0-30172 GCA_030555515.1 Acutogordius australiensis | reverse complement strand
GATGAAGAATAAATCATCTCATAAAAATGAGTGGCAAATATTTTGTAAATTTTTCTTAATTTATAAATAAGACTTTAAAAATTACTCTGATTTAAATGTGAGGACATATAATAAAATTATAAACATTGCATTTTCCACCATTATCTAACATGAAACTTACAAATATTTTAACACATTTTAACAGAATAATTTACAAATCTTGAAAGAAACCTGTTTTAAATAGTAATTTATGTCTTTCTTCTCTTTTTTTTATAAGGACTAATACATCCGTACAGACTTATTGCGACAACTCTTATTTAGATTTAAAAAAAATTTAAATTTAGATATTTTATTTTTAATACTTTCAATATGTATTTTTGAAAATCAAAAAAAAAAGAACTGTTGCTTTGCCAAAAACAAAATATCATTAATTGAATATAAGCTTTAAACTCCACAAGGTCAAAATTAAGTGCAAGCTGTTTGTGTCGGCCAAAACTTATGCTTTCAACACGAGCCACTGCATTTGTATCCAATCAAAAAAACTTATTGTTGTTTATTAATGATTAATATTTTTATATTTATAAACACAGGGTTTTTATAACACAGATCAACAAATTTTTGAGAGTTTGCTAACTACGAAGATTAAACCTGCAATCTTAGGGATTTTTAAATACGTTTACCGTTTTTTTTAAATCAAACTTAGTTAATCAGCTATAAACATTGTAAATTTTGAAAAAAGTGCCAAGAAACAAAAAAGATACAAAATAAAAATAAATTATTTTTTCCATAACAGCTAAAGTTAAAATTATACTTTAAATAAAACTTTATTAATGGTAATTATCGTTTCGTATTTTACGCGAAATGTTTTGTATTATTTAAATGCTGAAAAAGCTTGATAAACTAAATCATGTTCCTCATTATTAAATATAATAAATATATGAAGGGATTTTTCTATAAAAAAAATTTTTAAGTTTTTTTAGAGTATTATCGATCTGTCAGTTTAGTTAAAATGCCATTTTTTGGATATGGACGGAAGTAAGGGAGGCAAAGGCCGTAAGAAAAACCTGAGTTGAGTAAAATTATAAATATGGTTAAACAAAATTGAATTAAATTATTTTTCTTACTTATAAACATTTAAAAACAAACTCATAAAATTATTGCGTTGTAAAGCCAGCCTTTAATCTCTAATACACCTAGGCAAACCTTTAATTGACGCACTGAGCTACGGCAAAAAGTTTTAATAAAAGGAAATGTCCCGTTAATATTATTTAATAAAACTTAAATGACATTTTGATTAATACCAGTATCTTGAGCTGAAACTAATAAATGCTCACAACGTTTAAATATTTCTGTCCGGCATTATTAAATGATGCATGATTGAAAAATTAAATATCTGCCATATATAACGGCCTGATCTATTTGCCATTTATATATATTAATAATAAAATGTTTTCATTTAAAAACAATACAATTAATAAATAAAATAAAGATAAAATAATACACATGTCAAAAATTTTGAAAGATATGAGCTTACTAAAGATATCAAACCTGGCATCAGAAATCTTCAAATCCGTTTACCGTTTCTAATCAAACTAATTAAAATGCCACAAAAAAAAATGATTTTTTTTGTAAGTTAAAAACAGCTAAACATTAAATTTTATCTTTAAATAATATTTTTATTTACCGATAATGCATCTTAATATTTTAGCTTGGAATGATGTATTTTGTAAATTCTCTACCCATGTATTTCAAAACTTATTACTAAATTTTTATATAAATTTTTTGCTTGATAAATCCTATTATAAAAATTGTTCGAAAACAAATATTTTTTATTTTTTTTGTATCTTTTTTTATCGCCTGGTTTGAAAAGAACCCTGAAATTAGAATAGCCATAATTTTTGACTGCGAACGTGCAAATAAATCATGTGGCTCAACCATTAAAAAGCTGCTGCGTGGGCTTAGGTAATAGACCGTAAATAAAATGGGCTAAAACCTGGTTGAATTGTTGTAAACAAATCTTAATTTGTAAAATTCATTGCTTGGGCTACTTAATTAAAGCTTTAAACAGGTATGGCAATCCTATACGGGGAATGGTATAGGTACCCAAACTATTAATTTTATAGTCTACAATCTATATATAGTTTTCTAATATAAAATTTCAGGCGGGCTTACAAAGGTAACGACCATCATGACAATCATGCCAAACAAGGTCAAAAAATTGTCACATGCCAAAAAATACCGGTGCTTCTACTGCGACAAAGAGTTTTTCCATTACTGGCAGTTTAGAGATCACAACTTAATTAAACCCTGTGGCCCGTACACTTGTCACTATTGCCATAAAAATTTAATAACCTGTCACGGCCTGCAGTACCATCTGATCACGCATCATATGGTCATGTTTATGGACACAGCTGCTAGTTCTAGCGGACGACCACGTAGTGAAATAAATATTTTAAAAACACCTGACGGCCTAAAGACGCAAACAGAAAATGTTAAACCAGTTGCTAAAAGTCTTAATGTAACTGTGACAACGTGCCCTACATTAGCGCACGGCAATGAAGAACGACGTGAGCTTAGCGTTAAAAGAGAAGGCATTGGGACGAATCAGCATCAATTGGACGAGACGGCAGACCCTCTAAGCCATCATAATAGGTTATCTTCCACCCTATTATACGCATTTATGGGCCTGGCATATATATTTATAAATAGTTCCAATATTGTCCATTCAGAATTGGCCGATCAAATAGAGCTGCATTTAAAAACAAAAACGCCTGCCATGATCCCGGACTTTGACTTTAAGTTTTAGGCTGCAAAAACCCAGCTATAATTTACATTATAACCTAGTTTTTACATTAAAAATAAAAAAAAAATTGGAGTAATAAAATTCTACTCTTTATGATAATCTTTTTTAGTTCATTAATTGCTGACAAAAATTAAAGGCAAAATGAGAAGCTACTTTTACCGGTCCTTAATTCTTTTTTTCTTTAGTCATGGCCAATTATTTTGGGTAGGTTGGCACCACGACAACTAGGTTATTGAGTTTAAGTTTGATTTGATTTCCATTGTGCACTTTGCCCTATTGCTCGCTAAATATTAATTAATTTTTTAATGTTCTTATACAAAATAATCTTTTACCCTTTTAGCGTACCTGACGAGGCATCCTCGGTGAACCACTGTATTGATTCCAATCTCAATAAGTCGTTAGGTAATGGCCAATCTCCATCTAAATCTGGTGAACTTATCCCAAATGAAAATGACAATAACCTAGCTTTTCTTGCTCAAATCTCTCGCAATTTGCTATCGACAAGTAGCAATGCCTACCAATTTCAATCAATTCCCCTGACCAACCAAATTAGCCCTCACAAGGAAATTAAGTTTGATGAAGAGCCACAGCATTTAAAATTTCTTTCGAGGTCTCGTAAAAAAATATTTAATTTTGTGGATCCTCTACATGGCAAAAATTTAGCATGGCCCTTGGAGAATCCTCGTTTAGAGAGGTACACGAATGCAGGTCATGCAAATAAACCATATCCAAGCACACTGACACCGAAAGACAATTCATCGAGGCTCCTGAGGCAGGAACCTTCACGGTGCAATAGCAATGATATCCTTTCCTGGCCTAAGCATGATCAAAATGAGTTATATCGCCAATATAATGCAAGGTGGAATACCAATGCATTTGCCTCCCCACCAATCCATGAAAACAAAATTAAAAAGACTTTTCCGTGCGGACCTATGGATCATGCAGATTGTATTAGTAAATTTCCCTACCCCTATTGGATAGATCAACGAAGGAAAACGCCAGATTTTTCTAGCCAAGATTACATGATGAAGCTTGGCCCCTCTACCAGTAGTAATATTGAAAATGAATACCCTAAAGACGAAAACTTTCGTAGAATGATTGAATGGCTAAGGGGTGCTGATAAGGAATTGTTGGGGCAATTGATACACCCCGGTTTGCAATACGGGGCAAATGACATGACAGGTTTAGAACATACGGCGGAATACAAGTTTGAAAATGAACCAACAAATTTTCTTAACAATTTTCTGCCCAGTCAATCGAATAAAAGAATCTATCACGACATGCTTTTCCCTCCGCCACCCTTTCCCAACTTATGGGATAATTTCGCTGATTCGGAACTTTTCTATCGCCGTAGAAAGATGCAGCGCAATAGTAATATCAATCACAATAATTTGTCAATGTTTCCCATACAACCTTATAATTTGGCACACCTTGGTAGACGTGGGGTCAAAGCTTACGACCATGATATATTATCTAGTCCTAAGTACAATAGTAATAATGCCTCATTTGATTTAGGTAGGAGAGACAATCATTCGAAAAATTATGTAACGACGGCTCGTGTTATGGAATCACCAAAAATTAGTTACAACAGTGGTTCAAGAAATAAATATGGTCATTTTTGTCCCCCGGATATTGAGTTTAAAACTATAAGATTGCTCAACAATTACGGGTCACTAATCCCATCTTATTTCGGCAACTTTGTGCAATCTTTAAAACAGGGTCCAACAACAAAAGTTTTGAATAATGAAAGCAGCCATTGCAATTATTTAAGTGATGAAGCTCAACAACAGCACTTAATCGCCTCAAACTCCAACACCGATACTCACTTCACGGGTTACCTGGAACCAGTGCCGAATCAAGCCATATATACAATGCCAGGCTCAAGCAAGGGAAATCTAACTATGCAATCGGGTTTATCCAGCCGAACGACGGGGCAATCTAAGAGAGTATACAAACGAAGTAATTTTTTTCCTTATCGAATTAAGTATACCAGTATGGTTACTTAATATATTCGGGTAGAAAACCGCTCAAAAATATTATAATAACAAACTCTTATGTTTATTAGAAAACATTAAATCTTTGTAAAAATTAAATGAATTAACGAATCGTGCCTAATAATCTGTGCATCAGTGTGTATATCATTTTTCTTTACTTTGCTGGAAAGTAATAAAGGATAGAATATTTGCATGAGCCACATTTATACACTGAAATAAAATTCAAACCCTAATTAATTAATATTGAATTAATCAATGTCTACAATGATACATATCTAAACCAATTTAGCTAATTTTAGCATATCAAGGCCCCAAAAGTAAGGTAAAGCCATTTATTTGAGCATCGGCATTAAAAAACACCATATAATTTAGTTTAAAGTTTAGCCAATTTATTATATTGTTAAAAAATTTCTATTTTTAAGCAACTCATAAATTAATAAAACATGACTCAAAAGATGGTCCGCGAAATGCTAATCGCGTGTTAATAGACATATATCCACACACGTCTTATTGAATGGCCATAATTTTGTAATATTTTTTCGATTAAAAAAAGGTTCTTCCCAACAAAAAACGGGCGGAGGTAATTCCGGATTCGCCTCGACATTAGACAACAATTTCTTCGGTCCCCCGCCTCAGCCCCCAAGCATATGTCCGGAGTGTGGGGCCAAACTCAAAAATAAATCAAGCCTTAAATTTCACCTACAGAGACAGCACCCTAAGGGCGAGCTATTTATGTGCCCAATGTGCCCAAAATCTTTTGGAAAGCAGTGGATGTTACGGAACCATCTTCAAACACACAAAGACAAATATCCATGTTCTCATTGCGGTAAATTCTGGAATACATTTTTTACATTTAAAATTCATTCATTTTTTATCTAAAAAATTTGGAATTAATATTTTTTTATTGTAAAAAATTTAAGAGCCTTTATTAACAAAAATAAAATAAAAATCCTACATTAAAACAATTGTGTTAAAAAATGATATTAAATCTTAGATATTCTCTAAAAAAAATAAATTTTAAATATTTACAATATTAAATATTCAAAAAAAAATGAATCATGATGTACAGGAGTTTAATATCTAATGACAGACTTTAATCTCATTAACGCAAACAAAAATATTAGTTCCAAATTTTTTCAAGTATGTTTTTTAATAAACTCTATTAATTTGTTTTATTAATATTAGATCTTATGATTATCTACTTGATTTTGATAGGTAAAAATCTGAAGAACAAATTTGACCTTCAGCAACACGTGGCCTTGTTTCACGAGAAAAAGACATTATCATAAATTTAAATTGATATCTTCCAGCATACATTAATAAATTTTACATTAAATCAAGAGTATGAATTGCCATATGGCAATTTTTTAAATTTGAAACAAGGCGGAATAAATGAATTTGGCAAGCAATTTAAGTTAAAAGTATTCTTTTTATAAAGGTAATTTAATTAATTTCTAAAGGGTTCCAGGATTTGTAATAAGGAATAGGCAAAAGGAGGGGGGGGGGGGGGGGGGAGCCTAAAAAACCTGACGTGAAATATATTTTTAGGGTTGGGGTATGTTGTCATATAGGCCTAGTTTTCATTACATTTTAAATAAGTTTTGCAAGATAATTGTGGGAGGCAAATCTTTTTTTCTTAAAATATTTTATTTAAAAATTAAATACTTTTTATTTTATTAAACTTGCATTTGAAAGTAATTGCCAAATAATAATTGCCTTTGCTCAATATAGTTTGTTTTAGATTACCCTTAGGTTTTTTATCATAACATTAAAGCTGTATTTTATATACAAATATAAAGTACCGCAATTAAAAAATATATTTAAAGCAATTGACAAGAAACATTCAACAATATATGAAAATATAAATGTAAGAATTGTGTTTGGTTAAAAAGAAGATCTGTGATTGCCTGTGATTAGGGCCCTAACCAGGAAAATTCAGAGCAATTTGTTTTTTTTTTAACCTTTGTCAGTATTTATTTTCTTTTTTACGTCAAAGGACACTTGAAAAATATAACGCTTTTTGTTTACGCCAAAGGGCGCGTTATGTACATTCGTTTCAACAAAAAACTCTAAAAATTAAAAATTTTATTTTAATTTGAGTCTTTACATCGATAATTATTAAAACTACTTATGTGATATTTTCTAACATTCGAAAGACTAAAAATAATTTATAAATTTATATAAGCATTAATAATTATTTCAAAAATCTCGACCCGTGAAATTTACATTAAACTAGTATTTTTTTTTAAATTTGATTGTTTGGACGTGCCCAAACATGTTTTAAAAAGAAAAAATAAATCAATCGAAAATCCTGGTTTCGGCTCTGGGAAGAGGTTGCTTATCGATGCAAATGTTCCCGGATCCAATCTAAATGTGGCGCAACGGTTCTAAAATAACTTGTGTCCGGTTTACCATTTTTCGAATCACTACTGAACCATAAACCGGCAAGGATATAGGCATTCAGAGCTTTATAATGTAAAATGAATAATATGTAATATAATAATCTCGTTAATAGTTTAGTTATTTTAGATAAAAAAGTAATTTAATTTTTTTAACATATTTTAATTTTAAAAAATTATGACATGTAAGGTATATGTCTATTGCTAAAAAATATATATGGAAAATTTTTACAAAAAAATATCCATAAATTTATATTAAGCCTCATACCCAGTTGTTACTTATATAAATAAACCAATAAGGAAGGAAGAATTGGAGAAGCGTTTAATGACAATTGAGCTTATATAAGTTTGAGGTTAGAATAACTATTTTTCTCATTTAATGGATTAAATTAAAATCTACTCTATAATTAAATTAAATTTTTTAAGTGCAACTAAAAATTTTGTTATTGTTTTATTTATTTATTTTTTAGGGCACAATTAATTGTTAACTAAGCTCTTAGTCTTTCACATGCCATTTTTAACTGATTCAAGCAAGAGTTACTGATAAATTCAGTGCTCAAAAATTATTTTGTAGCAGAGAATTAGGCCAATGAATTGACACTCCGCGGCCTCCGGAATGTTAAAGATTGCATACCTTACAATTAGGGTAAAGCGGCTATAAGCTAAATCAACGTCCCCTTGCCCTACATCTATTGAAAAAAACGGCATATCCGTCCTGGGGTATTAGGCAAATACGGAGCCTAGATCAGGAGCTAAAGAGTTTTTGGGCCATAAAAAAATAATAAGGCTGGTATTGTATAAAAACTTATACTTTCATTGTAATATGTTAGTGGACTACCCATCTCTCCTGGCTCATTAATGGTAAAAGCCGATTCTCCGCCAGAAGCACAAATCAGATCTTTCGATCTATAATCGACACTCCTGAGACATTTGTCTCTTTTAACGTATTCAAAACGTGCTGATCGAATGACCGTTGGACTGGCTTGATGGCCTTTAAAAAAATAATATGAGGAAAGAAAAACAATTATTTATCAGGGACTAATAAATGGCCAAATACATCTCTGCAGAAACAATTAATACAAAGGAGATTAAAGCTTGAGAAAACTACCATAATTTAATCTATAATGTAGATATATTTTTATTGTGTCTCTCCCCAAGGCAAAAAACCTGGAAGTGTAATTGATAAATTTATTAAATGTTAATGATATGGAGACATAAAATATTTTTTTTTATAAACTGTAACTACAGTTTCTTGTCTAAGGTAAACAAAAAATTTTTGTTAATATTTCAAAACTTAACATTCATATATAAATTTAAAATATTTTGCCCATTCAGCCCCCGCCCCCTTTCCCCACCTCCCCTCCCCCAACTTCATAAAAGAATAATTTTTTTTCAGATTGTAATATTATTTAAAGTTGTTATTTACTTGTTTAAGGCATAAAAATAATATTGTACACTTCAAGGTCTTTAAAAGTTTGTTTGTAACAATTTTCTACAGGTATTTAATGTTTATAGCGGGTTAAAGTTGGACCAGATTGCAACATATGGTGTTAAAATTCAATTTTTGATCTGCATAGAGCAGAACAACAAGGGATATGAATCCGTTTGATTTTTATAATCAAACTTAGTAAGTCAGCTATAAACATTCAAAATTTTAGAAATGTCAAAAATCAAAATGCATATTCAGCTAAATTGTTAAACTTTTAATGGTAATTTTAATAAAAATTGATAATTATTTAAGTTAGGATGCAAAATAATCTGCATTACACAGGTCAACAATTTTTGAGATTTATGAGTTACAGATATCAAACCTGCCATCTTAGGGAATATCAAATCCGTTCACCGTTTTTCCTAATCAAACTTAGAGTCAGTTCTAAACATTAATTTTTAAAAAAGGTCAAAAACCAAAAAAGATTTAAAAACAAAAATAAATTGAAATTTTATTTTTGCATATTCACAAAAATTAAACTGTTAAATTCAAACTTTAAATAATATTCTCATTATAAACCGATACCTAGGGAGCCAAAGATAGAAGAAACTAAGAAAAACGAAAAATATATATGGAAATAGGACATCATGGGGATGCATTCTTTTATGTTTTCATAAAATTCACGCTTCTGACATTGATATTTGTTGACCTGTGTTATTCTAAATGCGTACTAGCTAGATATTAAAGAAAATTATATTTCTAAATTTGAGATGATAAATATAAGTTACATGGAATTTTTATATAAAAAATATATTTTTGAATCTTTTTTTTTGAGGAAACTATTGAGGTCGCAAAATATATCAGGTCGAAAAAGGCCATTTTTCGATATGAACCGATTTAAAGCGCCGAAGGCAAAAGAAATCGAGAAACAGAAAATATTTATGAGATAAGGCCATCATATAAATGTATGTTTTTATTTTATAATTTTTTTTTAACTTTAACATTTGTTGATCTTGTGTAATTAGTTTTTATATTGAAAAAAAATATATCAAATTGTGATGATAATACATTTTTATCAGTGAAGACGTGTTGCATTTGAGATATCATAAACATTTAATAAAATAATTTTTATTTTCTCTACCCCGTCAAAAACAATGTATTTTTGGTGGCCTCTGTATACCAGAATGTTTAGATCGACAGCATTGGGCTAATTCATTTATGAAAGCCAAAACCCTAAACGGGCATGGCATTACTTGCTAAGATATGGGAGGAGAGATCCCTTCTTTTTTCTTTTATAATAGATTCAAAATATATTAAAAAGATTGAAATTTAGTTGTAAATAATATATTGTACTTGTTTTCCCCCAACTAGCCATTTGAAACGGTCCTCTAAGATTAAGCGTTCTAGGTGGCGGGCAAAGTGGTTGAACAAAGGTGGAATAACTCAATCTATCAAATAGTCAAAATAGAAAAAACACTATGTATTTCTTTGTCAATTGCACTATGCTCTCAATGTTTATAGGTTTGATTAAAAAAAGGGTAACTGATTTGAAAATCCTAAAAGTTTGATTTTTAAAGTTAGCCTATAAAAAATATGTTGATTTGTGTTATTTGATAACTGACACTTGGGAAGCAACCTTACAAAAATTTGGGATCCAGAGGACAATTTTAAGATTTTTTGCCATTCCCTAGCCCTCTTTATTACAAGTCTAACTGGCTGATAAATTAAAAGCTTAAGAGAAATTGGATGAAGTATAAGCTGCGATTTGATATAATTTTAATAATATATTATTTATTTTGTCTATAAATTCACATTAAACTTCTATGTTTTCAGGCTACGTTCAAAATAAAATTTTGCTTTCTCGTAAAAAACTTGAAATTTGGTTTTCCTATGGATGACTGTGGCTAATTGGCTTTTTTATTTTTGCACAATGTAACGCCATGAATGTTTAGGGCCTAACACGAGCTAGGTTATCATTATTATCGATGATTTAAATAGTAAGATTCGCTCGCACGACCAACCTACTATTTTTCGATGAAAGAGGCCGTCTTTGGACCTAAGTACAAAACACAGGATTGTTTTCTTCTACTCAGGCTAGCTGAACCGACTAAATATTTCTTCGTCCATTCTTGCAACATATATAAAACCATAAACCCGGTGCCCGTTAGTGTAATTAAGGCGAAAGGAGGAACTCCTTCATCTTCAGGATAAGGCCCATCATCACCAAGAATGCCCTCATCATCGTCGTTATCGTCCTCATCTAAGTAGGGTTAAAAGGAGTTTTTTCTTGGTAAGAACATAATTTTGGATCGGTTAAAATACTCTTTTGGTCACACAGGTCAACAATTTTTTGAGAGTTATGAGTTAACTACAGAGATCAAACCTGCCATCTTAGGGAATATCAAATCCGTACCGTTTTTTCTAATTAAACTCAGTTAGTCAGTTATAAACATTAGAAATTTGAGAAAAAAAGGTAAAAAAACCAAAATTCAAAAACAAAAATAAATTGAAATTTTATTTGTGCATATTCACAATATTTAAACTTAAATTCAAGCTTTAAATAATATTTTTATTAAAAACCAATAATATATCTTGTCGTGTTTAAGTTTGGATGCGAAATATTTTGTATTATCTAAATACCGATGAAAGAGCTGGTATATTTAGAAGATTTATTTTTCATTATTTGTGATTAAAAATATAAGGTACAAGAGATTTTTATATGCAACAAAAAATTTTAAATTTTTTCTCTCTAGTGTATATTTAGATCCAAGTTGGTCAAAAAAGGCCATTTTTTGTTATAGACGAATCTAAGGAGCCAAAGACGAAAGAAACTAAAGAAAACAAAAAATATATATAAGATTAGGCCATCATGGGGATGCATTCTTTTACGTTTTCATAAAATTCACGTTTCTGACATTAATAATTGTTGAACTGTGATAAATGTTTTTAACAGTATGTCTTATTTTCGACTCTTAATAAACAAATTGCTCCAAAAAGATTATTTAATATGTATTATTTTATATATTTCTTGGAGCTGTTTAAAGTTAGCCAAGCTCATTCAAAGGGCTCAAAAGATTTTGTAATACTTATATTATGCCAACTAAACCATTAGGCCTATAAGCGCCCAAATATAAATTTACATCAAAGGGAAATTTAAAGTAAAAGACGGCCCTACTGGCCTGCCCGAATAACAGGGCTACAAAATCCGGCTGAAATTAAGAATGAGCCGGGCAGACGTGGGGCTTAAAGTTAATGCTGACCGAGCGCCGGTCAGATGTTATTGCCTTTCTTAACAATTTTGTTGTCGCACAGTATAGGGTGCACTTTGTATTTTATTGAGAATTTTTGGGCCCTTAATTTAAAATATATTGTGCATGGTTTTTGTTAACTGCAAGTTTGGGCGGGCCGGGAAAATAACATGGAGCAGTTTGAGCTCTGATCATGGGTTAAATTATGTTCATTAGGGGAGACTGGGGTAGTTGTTAAGGTAGTTTTAAGCCCTAGGGATGTAGACTTTAGGGTAGATGCTATAACTAAACCGGTGATATATTGTTAAAAGAAATAATATTTAGGATTTTCTGCAATTCTAACAAAAAATCTTTCAACTAGCTGGATGGAAAAAATTTTAATTTTTTTTTGAATAAAAAAACAAGTTGTTTTTTAAAGGTTTATCTTATTTATACTTTATTTATGAAGACTTACAAAGATAAAGTAAAATTAAATACTTAAAAACATATTTAAATACATTGGCGTAGGAGAGGGGGGGGGGGGCGTTTGAGGATGAAACCCCCTCCAAGCATGCCATATCCCCACCCAAATTAAAAATTTTTAGTGTATATCCTCCCCCATAAACTAAATTAATTAAAAAAATTAAATTACATTTAAAATTTTTTCAAATATTTAATTTTAATATCTCCCTTCCCTTCAAATTAAAAACTCGTTAAATATTTTTATTATAAAAATTCATTACATAATTGTATCATTAATATAAAAATCTTATGCATATAAAATATCAATAATATAATTTTCTCAATACCATATATGTTTGTTTATATAAACATTATTTATAAAATTCCTTAATGATAACTCAAATTTAATAAAGCAAAATTAAGTAACAATCTTAACAATCAGTAGATTTGTAACTAAGATTCATAAGACTTTGCGCATGTGCAGAAGGTTCAATATTTTTGCTCTTAAATATCGTTGTCGTGAGCCAATATAAAAAACTGTTACCGATTACGCTTAAATAGAAAAGAGAATAAAGAAGAAAATTTAAGAACATAAACAATAATTACGTAAATGTTATTTTTTGGCATCGTGTGCCCTTTGTTCGTATGACATATTAATTAAAAATAAATAACTATTTTTTCTGATATAAATTTTAAATGATTTTACTGCTGCTTAAAAAATATATAAAAAATTAAAATTATCCGACATCCACGATTGCCCCAAAAAATTGTTTATATTTTTATCTGTAACATCCCTTAAATCATGAAAAATTTATCTCATGTATTTTACACCCAATTGTTATATCCAAGAAATATTGCAAAAATTTCAGATTACACAAGAATCTTGACTTATCACAATTATCTACCCTACAACCGCTCCGCTCATAAAGTCAAACAATGCTTTAAGGGTATCTGGTAATTTTATAAATTAAAGCCAAAATGTTTCTATTTGGTGGTTTAAAGTGTATTTCTTAAAAACTACTGAGAGAACCTGGATTCGACATTCCAGCCGAATATGCCCTTGTTACATAATAAACGATTCTGACAACTATATGTACCTGTAAAGTGATAATGTAAAATCTCGTGAACCGATTCGCTTACATCCCAAAATTTGGATAAATAATCACCGACCAAGACTGCAAAGTCACCGTTATTGATTGCGTCTACGCAGGATCTGTACGTTAGAACGTGCAACTCGTCGATGATTGCGCCCGAACACACAACAAAATCGTAACCCTCGTTTTTCGCAGCCTTGTCAATAATTCGCGCCACCCTATTTAAAAATGTTAGACAGATGCGTTTAAAATTTAATTTAAAAAAAATATAATTTTTTGTGAAAAATATAAAGGAGTTTTAATAATTATTACAGGCCCGATTCTAGCTTTTCCACTTGGGGGGGGGGGGGGGGGGGGGCAAAAAAACACGTGATAGGGCAAAAAAAAATTTTTGGCGGCAAATATACATGAAAAACAATAGAATCCATGTTCTAAATTTTTATTTTAACAAATTAATAGTAAATTATTATATACATAAAATAAAATAATTGCATTTATAAATTGGATTTGTGAATTAAAATTAATTGTTTTCACTAATATTAATTGCTAATAAAGATATTAGATTTGGAAATTACTTGTAAGTATAATTTTATCATTTGGTCTCAATGCGCATGATATATATGAATGATAAAAATGAATTATATAAAACTTTGGATTTTTGAATGAATAGTAGAATAAGATTGATTATCATAAAAACAAATTGTATAAGTTTGATAATTTGGAAGAACCTATATGAAAAAACACTGGTTATATATAACAAGTAATTAATATTAGGGTAAAAAGTTAATTAAGACATAAACACGTTAGATACGCATAAAAAAATTTGCAACCATGTTAGTAGGCAATAATTAACTGATTATGAGCCGGTATTGTATTAATTTAACAATTTTACGCTAGAAGTTGTTTTGATTAAATTATAAAATTCTCAAAATTTAACGCCCCAGTTAAAATTTTTTCGTGTCCTAGAAGAACCCAAATCACCTTTACGCAGGTCTTGACAGCCTACTTTATCCTTCTTAAAGAAAAAAATGTGGCCTCACAACTCGGAAGAGCCAAATAAAAAACTTATAGAAAAAAATGTTAAATAAGTGACACATTCTTTGTAACTATTAAGTTTATTTAAAATTTTTTGGCTACGTATATTTCTTTAGACAACGAATTTTTATCAATATTACTTACTTTTAAAAGAGGCTTTCATTGATATCTAAAAAAAGGATAATCAAATTTATAAAGGGAATCTAAAGATTTTAAATAAATATTATCGGTAAAAAATCTATTATCAAAAGAATCAAGAAATAAATCAAAAATAATAAAAACATCATTAATATTTAAATTATTTTCAAACTTATGAGTAGAAATGAATAAAAATCAGAAAAATGTTTAGGTTTAGTTTTTCTTTTTTGCATAGATAAATTATTGTTATTTAAAAAAGTATTATGTATCATAACAGTTTTTGAATAATTTTTCAAATGTATTTGTATTTCTTAATTGTTTAATTTCTAACAAACAATGGTGTATAAAATCAAAAGTTTTAAGAACATTCGTTTTGCATTGAAATTGATCATTAATTATTAATAAAAATAATAATAAATACAAAAAAAAATATTGATGATTAGTGGTCAAAAAACCCCGACGCTTCGGCCCTGTGACCTAAAGATATAAAAAAAAATATTTTTAATTTTTAAAAGAATATTTATTTTTGTGTAATCTAAAAAAAATGGCGTCATAGTGACTATATCACCGATGGGGCACCAGCCGGGGTATGGTCCCGCATTCACTAATTTCCTAGATTGCATCTTGTTGAAAATCATGAAGGGTAGAAAAAATATCCAAAAAATCTTTCTCTTCACTTAGAATTTCAAGACAATCTTTTAAAACAATATGCAATCGATAAAGATTGTGACAAGTGAGAAAATTTTTTAGGCATGTTATGAATTGCTTTCACAAATATAGGGCTTTCTGTATAATCAAATTTTATATATCTAATAACAACAGAAATAATTTCTGTGTTAGTTTGATCTCTAGCGGATGAGAATGTTGATGAATAAAAACGCTTTTTAAAAATGTAACAATTTTTGAAATAATATTTTTTTTAGATATTTTTGGCGGAACAAATTTAATTATAATAAATTTATACGTATCTTTGGGGGGGGGGGGGGGGAAAGCAAATTTTTTGGTCAATAAAATTACTATGTATTTTTGGAAGGGCAAACTCATTTTTTATGGGGGGGGGGGAGGGGGCGAACAGAAAATTACTATGTATTTTTAGGGGGCAAATTTAATTTTTTTGGGGGGGGGGAGGCAATCAAAAACTTTTGGAGGAGCTGCCCCCCTAAAGGGGTCTAGAATCGTGCCTGAATTAATATTAGCCATGTTTAAATGAAAATTGATAAAAATTAAATAAATCACCTCAAATTCACACAAAATTAACATTGGTTGAGAATCGATTTGAAATTTTTTAAAATAATTTATGAACTTTTAACATCTTAAAAAATTTCTTTTATTTATTTGAGGTGTATATAAATATAATTCTAACATGTTTTATATATTTAGCAGGTCGTATGCAAACATTTTAGTTATTAAAAAATATGGCCTATTTACCAATGTTATTTTGCACCAAAAAGTTTTTTACGTTAGTCATAAAAAGACAAAATTAAAATTTAGTTATAGCGCACAGCCAATGACATGAAGAATCAAGTTTAATTTTAAAGGTGGAAAAAGGAACTTCACAAATAGGGACTGAATGAAGATTTTAGACATATGCTTTGGTCTTATAGGCGTTATCAAGAGTTAGTTCCCATTTTAAAATGTATTATAATTGTGCTATACATATACGAAACTAGTTTATAAAAATTAGTTAATCAACGGTAGACGTAGATACATTTTCAACCCCAAAACCTTTTTAAGATTAATTCTAAAAAAAAGAAGCCAAGAAGTCGAACACATGTCAACAAATATCAATGTCAGAAAAGTTAATTGTATGTAAACATAAAAATTTGCATCCCCGAGATGGCCTAATCTCATTTCATTTTTCTTAAATTTTTTTGCCTTTGACTCCTTACATCCGTCCAGAAACAATGACCTTTTAACAGATCGACCTCGAGAATATATTTAAAAAAAAATAAGAATCTATTATCATATAGAATACATATGTCAGCGCCCAAACGCAATATTCCGCCGGCGGAATATTGTCTGGACTTGACCTCAGCGTCCAAAGCTTATATTCCGCCGGCGGAATATAAATTGGCGTATAGTCAACGACCAAAACGCATTTTCGCCGGCGGAATATTGTCTGGACTTGAGCTCAACGTCCAAAGCTTATATTCCGCCGGAATTTTTTGCAAAATTTAAGGGACAAACAGTGAACTTTATGTGATTAATTTTGAAATATTGATTATTAGACGTTTTTTATTTTTTATGCTTAGAATATGAAATGTTTAATGAATAGAGGTCATGTTGAATTTAAAATTAGGGTTAAGGGCTAGAATAGTGCTAAAAATTTAAAGATTTAAAGATTCATATTTGGACCGGTGTATTTAGAAGCGCTTTAACTGCACAATGGAAGGCGCTTAGATTTTTTAGATACCCTCAGAAGTGCGCTAATGTTATAAAAACCGCGCAATAATTAAGCGAAAGACTCTAAAAAACGCCTAGGTATTTCTGTAATGTACCTGTGACTTTAAATGCACTAAGAATCCTAATTCGCAATAAAGATTCAAATGCAAGCAGGAAAAAACATACTAAGGTGCCTTAAAACGCGTAGGTGATATTGAGAGCACGCAAAAGACTCTTAAAATAGTGCAAAAAAAATGAATTAGGACTGCGCACAGGTGTCGAACTTTTAGGAGCACCAAAATAATAAAAAATTTACAACTTTTAAGATTTATATAAGCCTTATTTAACCCTTTTTTAATATTAGGGCATTCCCTGCCTAGCTGGCCCTTAAAAATGCGATATAGGAATTAATGGAAGGTTTATATTTTTATGCGGCAACATCTGCTTATATTGTGATGATTTAGTGCTTTTACCGAGTTGGTAGCAACTCTCACCGATAGTTTTGGCCGGCATCCCTTACATAGTTTGTCGAATTCAAAGATAAGGCGACACAATAAGGTTAATTACATTATCGCCACTTTTTTTAAAAAGGCTAATATACCGTGTGTTGTAGAACCTGGTTTATCTTTTAATTCTAAAAGGCCGGATGGAAAAACTCTTATTCCCTTCTCTGAGGGGAAACCTTTATTTTGGGATTTCACCTGTGTTGACTCTCTGGCCCCTTTAAATTATAATTTTGATCCAATAATGCCGAAATTCTAAAGACAAGAAAATATTGTTTTTCAAATACCGATAATATTTTTATACCAATTGTTGCCACAACTTCAGGATCATTCGGTCCTGAAGCTTTGAAAATTTTCAAACAAATTGGTAAACTAATTAAAAATAATTTTATTTCACCGAGTTTTAGCATAAGGCAAAAAATTTCCATAGAAATTTTGAAAAAAATTATTTTATTTTTAAAAATACGTGGCCGGAAGACTGTAAAATTTAATAAATATATTTGGTCAATTCCACCTCAATCCAGCAAGTCCGGGAAGGGTACCCCTTTTGATTTGGCTGAAATTTTGCATGGAGGTAGTATCTAAGAGTATCTCATAATCTGGAAATTTTTTTTGACCGGAAGTGATTTTTGACGAAGATAGGGGCAAAAGAAATAAAAATTGCAAAGTGAATTTTCACATTTAATGCAACTTTGCGAGGTTATAAGTCAAAAAGTATTATAGCTAGAGACTTAATTTTATTTTTATTTTGAAGAGGACAATAAGGGCTATCTTGCTTGTGTTTATAATTTTAAAATTATTTTTTTGAAATTTTACAATTTTGTAAAGAACATTCATTTTGATATAACTAAAAAAACGTATTTTTGAATTTCTTAAAAAATTGCTGAAATACAGTCCTTAGTATTCATTATTAATATGTGAACTCAAAAGTATGGGACCGACTAGACTTTTTAAAAAATTCAAAAAAAAAATTTTGTTTTTTTGAATTTTAGACAAAAATTTGCTCCCTGTACTATATTAATATTTTAAAGTGCCAAATTTGTTTATATATAAGAAGTTAGACATAGGGGCAAATATGTTAGGCTATAACAGTTTTATCAATTTGATTTAAACTATTGTCAATTTTGGAAAGAAAAGGGGAACTTTAGAACAAAAAAATTGGTAATTTTCAGTTTTTACTCCTATCTTCTAAGCCGACTTTCTGGGTCACTACCAAACCAACTTGAAAATTTAAAACTGCATTTTATACATAAAACATCACTATATAACATATATTTCCCCCAACATTTTTTAACGTACCCATAGCTTTTTATGAAATAAAAACCAAAGTTTGCCAGGTTTTTTGAAATTTTAAGGTGTAAAAAATAAAAACTTAAAATTTTTATGCTTATATATGTTAACTTTTACTAGTCATTTTTAGTTTGATGAACAATATTAGAATATGTACATAATTCTCAATATTTATCCTCGGCAAAATTCAAAAAATTTCTTAAATTTATTGGATAAAAAAAAATTTAAGAGGATTTTAGAAAAAATAATAAGGTTAAAAAATTTGTAAAAATTAATTTTTTTCTATTAATTAATAGTTTTTAAATAAAACAGCCTCAACAACGTTAAACCTGACAAAAATAAGTAAAATAGAATATATTTGGCCTATTTAGAATATTATGATTTAACAGATTTTCTTTTTTTATGATTATCAACAAACTTAAAATAAACGTAAAAAGTCAATTATTTTGAAATATAGTTATATGGTTTTTTAATATTATAACTACATAAAAGAAGTCAATTTTAGGGTTAAACAACCTTAAATGATTTTAACGGGCAGAATTAGCTTCAATGATAAATTTTAAGACTAAATATTAGACCCAATTTAATATAAACAAAATATAGACATTCAGTCTTTTTTACTAATTTTTACAAATGCCAAATAAGTTTTTGAAAGGCTATTTAGAGCAAGGAACACCATATATATCTAACTGACCTTAATAAAGTTTAAAAACCAACAATTTAAGTTCCAATTACATTTTAGTTTTATAATATAGTCGCACTAAACCTATTAAAGAAAGAGGAAATATTACTGTTACTTGATTCTATGGGCATATAGATTTGGGCATTGACCTAAAGTTTTTTTATAACTAAATGCGTTACTTACGAGTTTTAACACAAAAGTGTGTTTTAATAAATACATTTAATTACAAATTTAATAAAAATAATGAAATGAATTAATAATCTCATTTATTTATAATTTACCTATCTAGTTCTTTTAAGATTTTCTATACATAACATATATATTATTTTTTTAACAATTTTACAGGCAAAATATGACTGATTATATAGGTTCTAGATATTTTTAGACAATTTTGCCAAAATAATAAAAAAATAAGCTTGCACAGTCGAATACAATCTGCGTTAGTTTTTTGACACCTGAAAATTTGCTGTTTTTTGGCAAATTTAGGTATTTTTATTGTAGAAGCGTCAAAATCGAATGAAAAATGGTGGGGCTATTATATGTTATTAAGCAATATTTTATCTATAAAATAAATGTTAAATATTAAAAAAAGGTTGGCTGGTTAACCAGAAAGTCGATTTTGAAAACAGGCAAAATTTTCACTTTTTTCGGTTTTAAGGTTCAGCTTTTCTCTGTAAATTTAATAATGGTAGTAATTAATTAAATCAAACTATTATGGTCTAACATAATTGCCCATATGTCCTGCTTTTTGAATACTGTCAAATTTGGCACATTGGCATATTCTAATATAGTGCAAAGGGCATAAATGTGTCCCAAAATTAGTGCAAAAAATTGATTTTTTTAAATTTTGTAAAAAGTCATGCCGGTCCCAAACTTTTTAAATCATATATTTATTAACATTATTAAGGGCTATATTATATAAATTTTTCAAAAAATTCAAAGATACGTTTTTTGAGCTATTTGTGTCTAAACTTGACTTTAATTTTTTGGTAACTTAAAAAAAAATTTTTTTAAATTTTTTTGCATCTAAGGTAGCCCTTATTACGATCTTCAAAATAAAAAAAAAATTATGACTCTAGCTACAATACTTTTGATGATACATGCGCGCAAAGTTGCCTCAAATTTTTTTTTTGCAAAAAAATGAAAAATATTTTTGCTCATATCTCGGTCAAAAATCACTTCCGGTCAAAAAAAATTTAGGTTTTTATCAGCACCCTAGGACCCTACAATTGTACCAAATTTCAGCTAAAACTGAGACTTCAAGGGAAAAAGTTTGTCGATTTGAGGTGGAATTGACCATTTATATTATTTTTTATTTTTTTTTTTATTTATTAATTACTTCTTTCATATTACATTTGATATACTACCTGTTCATAATTTATTAATTATAATTAACATTGTTAATTTGATAATATAATATATTAATGCTGAATCTCATAAATAAAATTTTTTTAATATTAAAAAAAAAGTTTTTATATGGATATTAAGTTAATTTACTAGAATCGGAAAAATGAGCTTTTATCATTTTATATAATTTTATTTACCCCAAAGGATCAAATTTCCACGTAATTTTAAATGAATAAATTCAATAATACATAGCACCCTGCTCCGCTTAAAAGCCCTCTTCACTTCGCGATTTATTTTTTTCTTAAAAGATTTGCCTACAATCACATTAGAGATTAAAGTCGAGAACCGAGTCCTGCCCCCGGCCCGCCAGGAAAGGGCCAGGACGGTTCGAATTTTATAACGGGCCAAACGCACTCGGCTTTAATTTAAAAATGGAAATTACGGGCCGAGATGGGCTAAAGTTTTAAATTTCATATGCTCTATTTGTATATTTACAAGGACTAAAAACGATAAATTTATTTTCACGCGATAAATGGTATAACTTTTACTCTCTATTTTTACTGTTTTTTTAAACTACACTTTTTTAGCTTGTAATTAAAAATTTTCGGGCCTTATTTTTGGATTGGAGCAGGCCTTAAATTTAAAAAAACAAATTTTGGTTCTAAATGCGCGCCTTTATAAATACTCAGCGTCAAATTAATATCGTTAGGCTTTTGAAAATTTAATGTAATTTATATTTTGCTAGAGGTTTCGCTCAAGTTTAAGATACCTCAATTCTTTACAAAATAATTGGGGCGATCAATTGAGGATTCGTGCTTTTGAGCCTTCATTGGTTCTTTTAAATAACCAAAAGTTTATAGTTATGTGTGTACGCGTCTTTTCAAATATTGGCTGGGAATCCAAAAAGATTGTTAAAATATACATATTAGATAAACTTTGAACTTGAATTATATTGAGCCTATAATAATCCAACCGTATTTCTTTATTCTTTTAAAATGTTTTAATTCTTAATTGGTACAAAATAGGAATATTAAAATTAAAAACTTTTAAGGAAGGTCTAAAGCCGGTTCGTTAACTGGACTAAAATTGGAGATATTTAAATTATAAACCTTCCATTAATTCCAATATCGCATTTTTAAGGGCCAGCTAGGCAGAGAATGCCCTAATATTAACAAAGGGTTAAATAAGGCTTATATAAATCTTAAAAGTTGTAAATTTTTTATTATTTTGGTGCTTTTAAAAGTTCGACACCTGTGCGCAGTCCTAATTCATTTTTTTGCACTATTTTAGGAGTCTTTTGCGTGCTCTCAATATCACCTACGCGTTTTAAGACACCTTAGTATGTTTTTTCCTGCTCACGGTTGAATCTTTATTGCGAGTTAGGATTCTTGGTGCATTTAAAGTCACATACATTACAGAAATACCTCGGCATTTTTAGAGTCTTTCGCTTAATTTTAAAAACAAAAAAATTGCCCGGTTTTTATAAAATTAGCGCACTTCTGAGGGTATCTAAAAAATCTAAGCGCATTCAAATGTGCAGTAAAAGCGCTTCTAAATACACCGGTCCAAATATGAATCTTTAAATCTTTAAGTTTTTAGCACTATTTTAGCCCTTAACCCTAATTTTAAATGCAACATGACCTTTATTCATTAAACATTTCATATTCTAAGCATAAAAATCAAAAACGTCTATTAATCAATATTTCAAATTTAATCACATACAGTTCACTGTTTGTCCCTTAAATTTTGCAAAAAATTTCCGGCGGAATATAAGCTTTGGACGTTGAGCTCAAGTCCAGACAATATTCCGCCGGCGAAAATGCGTTTTGGTCGTTGGCTATACGCCAATTTATATTCCGCCGGCGGAATATAAGCTTTGGACGCTGAGGTCAAGTCCAGACAATATTCCGCCGGCGGAATATTGCGTTTGGGCGCTGACACATACATTTATCATCTGAAATAATGAGAAATTAATAAACATATCAAGCTCTCACATCAGCATTTAGTTATTAGAATATACAAAATATTTGTCCAAACTTAAAAACGCATAATATATTATTGGTTTTTTATAAACATATTAATTAAAGTTTGAATTTAATTGTTTAGCTAATGTAAATATGCAAAAAAAGTTTGAATTTGATTTTGTTTTTGAGTCATTTTTGTTTTTGACATTTTTAAAATCCAAACTGACTAGCTTGATTAGAATGAATGGAAAGCGAATTTAAAAATTCGTTAAATTATGCCAAGATTGATTAGCTCATAACGTTTAAAAAATTGTACTCGTGTACTAAACAAAAACTTATAACTTTTGCTTGAAATAAAGAGCAGCTATAAACTGAAAGCAATTTTGACTTTATGAAACCAAAAAGCGCTAGAGTTAAAAAACCTTGTTTTGTCATATAAAACTATTTTTTTCGTTTTTATAATTTTAAGGAGAAATATAGGGGGGTTTTTATAATTGAAAAATTTTTCAATATTGGAAGCTAATACGGACACGAGATCTAATCCTTCAGAGCTTTCCCCCTTAACTGTATTGAATGGCCTTGCAAAAATTGTTCATATTTAAAACACATTCTTGACTTATATCTACTGTTTCTCAGATAAATGAGAATCGTTAAAATTCTATGACACCCTTACCGGTTAACTTGCTAAAATACCTAAGCTTTTAAGCGTTGCGCTAGGTCCTGCAGATAGAATGCATATACACAATTAGATAAATGTATTTAATTTGGTATAATTACACTGAATGGATTGTCTTCAAAACATACTATTATTGCCTTATTACTAGCTCTTAAGCCTAACTCGGGGCGAATACAGCTTAAACATTTATTCTGTAGAGTAGGAAAAATAGCAAATTAAGTTTTTTACCAGGGAACGTTAAAAAATTCGTTATGTCCTCCAATCATTCTCGCCACCTTGGTTTGGTTGAACGATTGATATTTGAAAAACGTTTGTCCGCACATTGGTTGATCTGTACATATACTAAAGTCAGAAACTTAAAAGTGGGAATTGAGATCAACTTTAACCTTCTCTATAATTTGTAATTGCTTATTCTAAGTTGAATTGAAAATTTTGACTTTGATGTAATATATTTTATATATTCAATATATTTAATATAATTTTTGAATATATAAAATGATATTATGTAAAATTTATCACTTGTTGTCTGAGCAATTACTTTATGATACTATTCATATCACTAATCAATAAAATAAATATTATTAATATAATTAATACGTATTAATTTATAAATTCAAACATTATTATTCTAACCCCAAATGGTAGGATTCAAAATTTATAACACCTATTAGAATCCTAATTTTAAATCTCTATAAATTAAAAATTTTTATAGTTATAGACTTCATGTTTTCATATTTTAGAAATACTGTGTATTTAATTTAACTAATGTAACTAAAGCATATTGTATAGTGTCTTTTTGAAACATAATAATATAAAAAATGACAAATTTTTATTTTATCACATTGAAAAATTCTTTTTAACTATATATATTCATATATATTTTTGAGTAAAACTATAAATTAGGCATAATAGAATAATTTAAAAAAAGATCTATTCAATAAAATTAAACAAAATATCAGATGTTTATAGAAAAAATTAATTATAACATTAAATTAGAATATTTAAGTAACTTTAAATTTGATTTTGTGGAAAACTTTCGAAGTATTTGTTATTTTAATTGAATAAAATTACAATAGCTAAGTATTTATTATGTATTTAAAAAAAATTTACAAAATTTTGTTTACTGAATCATAGATATTCTGGAATCCAGTCGTTATCAAAACAATAAAAAAAGCATATATATTACCTTCTGACTTGTTAAGTCCGGCGATAGGGGCACAATAACCAAAAGCATCACACAATCCATTTTCGTGAGGGTCACATTGGCATGCTACAAATATCGATTTTGTTTAGTCTTTTTAATAACTTAGTAATTTTGTATCTAAGTTTTTTTCTTCAATATTTTTTTAAAATTATTTGTGGTTTTCAAATTTTTAATGCTTGCTCATATGGATTAAAATCATTAGTACAGCCTGCTGACATCTTATCTAAATAATTTACATGATTGCCTTACCTCAAATATTATATCAGTTTTCCAAAGTATGATACGAATTTGTCTGGCTAAACAAAAATCAAAAAAATGGGAAAAAGAACTAGAAATTTTTATACAAAATTACCCGTAACTTTAATAAAATGCAAAATATTTTGTACATTAACTGTTAAATAATACAAGAATAATTTGGCACCTCAAGCATATCTCTTTTTTTGAGTTTTAAAGTTGTGGTCACTTTTAATATATTTTTATGTTATGTAATGCAATTTTAATTAGGGTTATTGTCGGGCACATTTTTAATAAGGAATACATAAATATGAATAATATATTTTAGAAACATTTTTAACACCAATAATTAATCAAAACCAATCTATTTCCGAAATTTAATAAACGGCGTCGGCCTGGGCCTAGCCCAATTTTAAATTCTCCTTGCTGCTTCTTACTTTCAATGTAGACTTTTAAATTTTATTTTTTTAGCAAAAAATTAATTAATAGATTGCAATACAAAGTTTTTGCTGCCAATGGATTTAAAATATATTTTTTAATCAACTATGCCATTTTATCTATAAGCTGAGTAAGGTCTTTAAATAAATTTTTTTGTAGTTAGGAAAGCTCGTTAAACAAACTAAGTTATATTTAACAAAATATCGAATTGTCAGTTTAGTTAGTCAAACTTTACCTAAAAAATATTAGGCTATTTTAATTTTCTATGGCCCGTGAATATGTTTTTGAAAAAAAGAAAAAAATGTAAAAATATATTCTATATAAATTTGTACATTTAAAATGTAATTGAGAGATTAGTTTATAGATGGAAACCTGAACGATTTGCTTAGTCATAGGATAATTAAGATGTTAAAGTGCAACTCGATGTTAAAAAAATGGCCTTTGTTAGGGCCGAAATGTATTTTAACAATTGTGTTTTGTCATATGAACCTCCTAATCATTTGATTGCCTCGTCAATAATTATACAATTTTTGAATATTTTGGCATTCAAGAATTGACGCGAGACTCTTCATAATTTATGAAACTTGAGTTTTTATAACAAAAAATAATAACCATTGTTTTTACAATCTTTTTCAACATTCGTAGCAATCGCTCTATGTAATTGAGTTGATAAATTTATATATATATAAATACATATCATTTAAAAAAAAACTTTCAAAAAATTTTATTTATAGAAAAAGCTTTTAACATTAAACTGCTAAGAAAAATTTTAATTTTTAATTTTTTTTTTAAAATGAAATGAAAATTAAACGCCCCCTAAAATAAACTGAAATGTCTCGCTAAGCGATAAACTTAAAATTAAGAAATTTTTAGCCTCGTTTTTGATTGAAGCCCTGGGGTAAAGTTATTTTCAAGGTTCAGTCTTTTAAGTCCGTTTAATTTATAGTTTTGGCTGCTTTTAGACAATTGGCATTTTAATGGTGTTTAAAAACTTATTAAAAATATAATTTTTATATTCATCCATTTTCCTTATAAATTCTTGTTAACATTCTTGTTTACATTTTCAATTCAATTAATTTGAATAAACATTAAATAGTAAATAAAATTACAAAGGCGACACGTTGACAACCTTAAAACTCAAAAATTTAGAATATGTCTTTTTTTAAGTTATTATAATATTTACTTAACTTTAATATTTTTTAGATTTTTAGGCATCCTTTTTAATAAGAATAGAAATCATATATTTTATTTTCCCTTCTTTTAATGAATAATTTCACTTATATTTTTTTTATAAGCATATACATCTTTTGGTGTTTTTATTTATAAAAATAGTATGCTTTGTATTTCTTACGCTCGGAACAATCTTTTTTCCAATATCCTGGTTGACATTCGCAGTAACCCAATTTATCGCATTTTATTTCGTCATTCTTCGGATGTGTACAACTGCAATCTTTAGGAAATCAATATGACCATTGTAAAAACCATCTAACTTTTTACTAATTCAATTTTTTACAGGGGTCAGTTCACATTTTTTATTTTAATATTGTGTGTATCAGGTGACGGTTATATGGGCTAATTAATTTTTTTAAACTATGTGTGTCATACAGAATTTATGCATTGTCGAATTAGATGAAAATTATTACATATAGTTTTGCAATGAATAATGTGCCTTTTTAAAATCCGTTTTAGTTTTTCAAAAACCTGTCCAAATTACGGATGAATTTAAAATTTAGGAGTGAGGTCAAATTTACACTAGTTACTTATTTTTAAAGTTATTCAAATTCATCAAATTGCTCAAATGCCTACAGGTGCAGAAAGTTAAACGTAAGTTCTAAGAGGTTTGTTAATTTGCTTGAAAACAATTATGAATCCGTAATCGATAAAATTTTGTTTCGAATCATCAATAGGACTAGGCCTGACAGATTTAAGACTTTCGAACCAAAATTAGGGGAATTGATTGATTATGGGATTTCAAAATCCTTAAATAAAAAAACTATGTTAAGGCTTTAACATCATTTTTTTATAATAATGAAACCCTAAGGTTATTATGCTTATTTAATGTTAAAGTTATATAAAACATTCTGCACCCAATATATGCCATGCTTTAATGCCATTTATTTAATTTAATTTTAATCAAGGGCGTAGCAAGTTGTAAAGCCTGGGGGGGGGGGGGGGGGGGGGGGGTTCAAAAAAAAATTTTTGCCGCCTTCGGCGGCATAGTGCGGGCGGTCTTGCCATAGTGTTTTAATTTGAAATCTAATGATTGTTACTTAATTTTGCTTTCTAAAATTTGAGTAATCATTAAGGACCTTTATAAATAATGTTTATATAAACAAACATATATGGTATTGTCAGCATCCAAACGCAATATTCCGCCGGCGGAATATAAATTGGCGTATAGTCAACGACCAAAACGCATTTTCGCCGGCGGAATATTGTCTGGACTTGAGCTCAACGTCCAAAGCTTATATTCCGCCGGAAATTTTTTGCAAAATTTAAGGGACAAACAGTGAACTGTATGTGAATAATTTTGAAATATTGATTAATAACGTTTTTGATTTTTTATGCTTAGAATATGAAATGTTTAATGAATAAAGGTCATGTTGCATTTAAAATTAGGGTTAAGGGCTAAAATAGTGCTAAAACTTTAAGATTTAAAGATTCATATTTGGACCGGTATATTTAGAAGCGCTTCAACTGCACATTTAAAAGCGCTTAGATTTTTTAGATACCCTCAGAAGTGCGATAAAAACCGCTCAATTTTTTTGTTTTTAAAATTAAGCAAAAGACTCTAAAAAACGCCGAGGTATTTTTGTAATGTACCTGTGACTTAAGCACCAAGAATCCTAACTCGCAATAATCAACTCTAAGCAGGAAAAAACATACTAAGGTGCATTAAAACGCGTAGGTGATATTGAGAGCACGCAAAAGACTCCTAAAATAGTGGAAAAAAATGAATTAGGTCTGCGCACATGTGTCAAACTTTTAAAAGCACCAATAATAAAAAATTTACAACTTTTAAGATTTATATAAGCCTTTTTTAACCCTTTGTTAATATTAGGGCATTCCCTGCCTAGCTGGCCCTTAAAAATGCGATATTGGAATTAATGAAGGTTTATAATTTAAATATCTCCTATTTTAGTCCAGTTAACGAACCGGCTTTAGACCTTCCTTAAAATTTTTTTAATTTCAATATTCCTATTTTGTACCAATTAAGAATTAAAACATTTTAAAAATTAAGAAATACGGTTGGATTATTGTAGGCTCAATAAAATTTCAAGTTCAAAGTTTATCTAATATGTATATTTTGACAATCTTTTTGGATTCCCAGCCAATATTTGAAAGTCGCGTACTCACATAACTAAAAACTTTTGGTTATTAAAGGGAACCAATGAAGGCTCAAAAGCACGAATCCTGAATTTTAGATCGCCCCAATTGTTTTGTAAAGAATTGAGGTATCTTAAACTTGAGCGAAACCTCTAACGTGCAAAATATAAATTACATTAAAATTAAAGCCTAACGATATTAATTTGACGCTGAGTATTTATAAAGGCGCGCATTTAGAACCAAAATTTGTTTTTTCAAATTTAAGGCCTGCTCCAATCCAAAAATAAGGCCCGAAAATTTTTAAATACAAGCTAAAAAAGTGTTGTTTTAAAAATACAGTAGAAATAGAGTGTAAAAGTTAAACTATTTATCGCGTGAAAATAAATTTATCGTTTTTAGTTCTTGTTAATAAACAAATAGAGCATATAAAATTCAAAACTTTAGCCCATCTCGGCCCGTAATTTCTAATTTTAAATTTAAGCCCAGTGCTTTTGGCCCGTTATAAATTTTAAACCGTCCTGGCCCTTATTTCCTGGCGTGCCGGGGGCAGGACTCGGTTCTCGACTTTAATCTCTAATGTGATTGGCAAATCTTTTAAGAAAAAATTCGTGAAGTGAAGAGGGCTTTTAAGCGGAGCAGGGTTATGATTATTATTGAATTTCTCTATTTAAAATTATATATTTGTGTGGAAATTTGATCCTTTGGGGTAAATAAAATTTTATAAAATGATAAAAGCTCATTTTTTTGATTCTAGTAAATTAACTTAGTATTCACATAATAACTTTTTTTTTATTAGTTAAGGCTACCATTTCGGTAAAAGCACTAAATCATCACAATATAAGCAGATTTGCGGCCTAAAAATATAAACCTTCCATTAAATCACATTTTTAAGGGCCAGCTAGGCAGGGAATGCCCTAATATTAACAAAGGGTTAATTAAGGCTTGTATAAATCAAGTTGTAAATTTTCTATTAATTTGGTGCTCCTAAAAGTTCGATACCTGTGCGCAGTCCTAATTCATTTTTTGCACTATTTTAGGAGTCTTTTGCGTGCTCTCAATATCACCTACGCGTTTTAAGGCACCTTAGTATGTTTTTTCCTGCTTACATTTGAATCTTTATTGCGAGTTAAGATTCTTGGTGCATTTAAAGTCACAGGTAAATTACAGAAATACCTCGGCGTTTTATAGAGTCTTTCGCTTAATTATTGCGCGGTTTTTATAACATTAGCGCACTTTTGAGGGTATCTAAAAAATCTAAGCGCTTTCAAATGTGCAGTTAAAGCGCTTCTAAATACACCGGTCCAAATATGAATCTTTAAATCTTAAAGTTTTTAGCACTATTCTAGCCCTTAACCGTAATTTTAAATTCAACATGACCTCTATTCATTAAACATTTCATATTCTAAGCATAAAAAATCAAAAACGTCTAATAATTAATATTTCAAAATTAATCACATAAAGTTCACTGTTTGTCCCTTAAATTTTGCAAAATTTCCGGCGGAATATAAGCTTTGGACGTTGAGCTCAAGTCCATACAATATTCCGCCGGCGAAAATGCGTTTTTA
>JAUIRJ010000243.1:0-30190 GCA_030555515.1 Acutogordius australiensis | reverse complement strand
TTAAAAACAATTTTAGGCTAAATTAATTTTTATATTTTTTATAATTTTAAAAAACCGCTATATATTTAAAAAAATTTATTTTTTTGAGATTGCAAAATTTAAAATCATCAAATAGTAATGTTTAGGATGATTCTATTTAAACATAACCTTAATTAATTCTGTGGTTGGGTAAATAAAAAAAGTCACACACATTAACTAGTGGAGGACAGCTTATCCTTGTATTTTTATTGCTTTTTAACTAAAATTTAAACAAAATTACGAGTTTTCTAATTTAAACATTTTTTTTAAATTTTTACTCTATAGTTTAATAAAACACAGAAACAATTTGCAATAAAATGAGATTTTTTTTAAATTCAAATTAACAATTTTAGGTAAGACATATCTGTTTCTAAATATGGTGAAGATTATAACATAAAAAATTTGTAGAATAAAAATTGTGCCATGTCGCTTTTTGTAAGCTTGACTTTTATAACAAAAGATAAAAAATTCAATGTCAAAATATTAAAATAATTTAGAAATATTTCTTTAAAATAACAAAATTGCTTAAAAAAATTTGCTAAAAATTTTAAATTGAGTGTCTATTTTAAATTAGTTATAAATTTTATGTTTCGTGTATATTATTATACAAAAATGTATATAAACCTAAAATTTATATTAGCATTTTTTGTAAATGCTACAGGTAATTATAAAGGTAATATTTATATATAAGTAACGCTAATTTATACCAAACAAAAGTTTATAATTATACAAGCAGCTAAGAACAAAATTCGTAAATTGCATTAATTTTAATAGATGTTCTTATATTTAAATGCTTGCAAAATATACAACAAAATCTTCTTATTTTATATAAATTATATTATATTAATACTAGGTTGTTATTAGATGTAAGTAATTCTCAAATAATTACTTTTATAATAACACTTAATATAAGAATTTATTCCGCGAGGATCAAATACTCACAAAATTTATGCTCTCACCTGCTCCCAATTTCCTCTCAAATTCAACTTCATTAGATTCACATCTTAATATTCAAATCACTTTCCTCTCCTAACAATCATTACCATCACCTAAAATGGCTGATAGACGACCCGGGGGTCCAGGACCTGGTGGTGCCGGCGGAGGTGGATTTGGAGGAGGTAGGCGTGGCCGTGGAAGAGGCAGAGGACGCGGTCGAGGTATGCGTGGCGGCAAAGAAGGTGACAAAGAATGGGCCCCCGTCACCAAGCTAGGAAGACTTGTTAAAGATGGAAAAATTAAATCAATTGAAGAAATTTACATGTATTCAATCCCCATAAAGGTATAATTATATTATAGTGTCCTTGTTGAATTCAAGATCCCATTGCTGCATTTTTTGTCTTTAAGTAAAAATTTAGCAAATTATCTTGGTATATAAGCTTGTCTATTATTCATCCTTTTCAAATGCATGAAATTATATTGTATTTGAAAACATTATATAAACAAACATTTTTTTTTTTATATATTTAGGAATTTGAAATTATCAACCACTTTTTTCAAAATACCCTCAAGGATGAAGTGCTTAAAATTATGCCAGTTCAAAAACAAACTAGAGCTGGTCAAAGAACCAGATTTAAGGTTATTTTGTTATAAAAATAAAAATTTTAGGCTTTTGTAGTAATAGGTGATCACAATGGCCATATTGGACTTGGCGTAAAATGTTCCAAAGAAGTTGCAACTGCCATTAGAGGAGCGATTATATTGGCCAAACTGTCATTGATTCCAGTCAGGAGAGGATATTGGGGCAACAAGATTGGAAAACCTCATACTGTACCTTGCAAAGTAAAAACCTATTATGCCTCATATGTTAAATGTTTTTTAAATTCTTTTAAATACATATATACGTTTTAAATATAGGTCACTGGTAAGTGTGGGAGTGTAACTGTAAGACTGATCCCAGCTCCTAGGGGTACAGGAATTGTTGCAGCTGGTGTTCCTAAAAAATTACTCCAGATGGCTGGCATTGAAGATTGTTATACTTCTTCTCAAGGATCAACTTGTACTTTAGGAAACTTTGGTTTATATATTTATTATTTTAATAATTAATTTTTCTGCCTTACTTAAGTTTAAATACATCCTTATTTTATTGATCACTTGCTAATTTTTATCACATCTTTTTTGACATAAGCTGGTCATTGTTAAAAAAAGAAACTTGTTATAATTAATTTATTGTTAACTAAAAATTAATTAAACATTAATTTAATAATTGACACTCAGAAAATCTAATTTAGTCCTGGTAGCTAATAGTTAAAAAAATTAGGCATAAAAGTTATTTTTAGTACTTAAGTTTTAATATGTTGTTTCTATTTTTACTATTATAAATTTAGGAAATTATTTTGTGAATAAACGACTTTATTATAATTTTTTTCATGTTTACAATCGTGTTCATTTATATTTTATTTGTAGTTCGTTTTGTTAAAATTTTCTTGCATGAGCATCATATTTACAAGTTTACATTCAATATGTCCTAACATGTGTTTATTATTTGTATATTGTCTTTTTAGCTAAAGCAACTTATGCTGCCATAGCTAGGACTTACAGCTACCTTACACCTGATTTATGGAAAGAAACTAATTTCCAATCTATACCTTATTTGGAATATTCGGATTTCCTGTCTAAAAATAAATATGAAAAAGAGATGAAGGCTTACTAGAATAAAATTGTAACTATGTATTACCATTTAATAATGGTTGCATTTTAACAAGCATATTTATTAATCACACGATTGAAAAATATTTTCCAAATAAATATGTTAATAGCCCATTCATTATGTCCAAAATATTTGAATTAGAGTTCAAACTAAGCCATAACCTGGCCCACCTGACATATTTGTTAATATACCTCCACTGCAGTTTGGCCTGGAATACCGGATTGATTAGGCCCAAATTTAAAAATACAGGCCAAAATATTTTTATTACAAGTTAAAAATTTGTTTCTAATAAACTTGATACAGAGTGTGGAGTTAATACTAACTCTAGAGTCATTAGCCATCTTATGGTTTTTATATACGTTTAGCGTTTTTTTAATTAACTTTGTTAGAGCTATGAACATTGAAAAGTTTTAAGAAAATGTTTAAAAATGAAAAAAAGATTTTAAACAAAAATAATAAAAAAATTATTTTTATATATAAAATAGCTAAACTGCTAAATTCAAACTTCAATATTTTTACTTTTAATAAATCGTGTCCTATTTAGGTTATACCAAATATTATGTATAACCTAAAATTTGATATACTTATTTACCCTTTGAGTAAAAAAAATAACAAGTGATAAATTTTTTTGTGTGTTTTCTCTTAAATCTCCAGGTCCCAAAACACAAACAAATATCAATGTCAAATACGTGAATTTTATGAAAACATAAAAGAATGCATCCCCAAGATGGCCTAATTTCATATATATTTTCGTTTTTCTTATTCCGTCTTTGGCTCCTTGTATCCGTCTATAACGAAATGTGGGCTTTTTTGATTAAATTGACAAATCTAAATATACCCTAAAAAGAAAAAATTTATATATCCTTTTCGCAAATAAACATCCCTTGTAACTTATATTTTGAATCACAAATAGTGAAAAACACGATATATTATCGGTTTTAAATGAAAATATTATTTGAAGTTTGAATCTAACAGTTTAACTATTGTGAATATGCAAAAAAAAATTTAATATTTTTGTTTTTGATTCTTTTTTATAACTTTCAAAAAATTGTTGACCTGTGAAATTAATAAATTTTGCCATTTTTGTAATATAGCCAAAGCGGAAATTTCCTCTATTGTCATATAGTTTTTCACTCTTTGTTGAACCGTGTAATAAATAATTTAGGGCAATATAAAATATTAGCCCGTAATTTTCTTTTTCAAATTAAGGCCCGACCGGATGGGCCTTCGGGTCCCGACTTTGATCTAAACAAAATTCTTTTTAATGGCTCGACAATTAAATTTTGGGAGAGGCTTGATTAATCCTAATATTTAAACCAAGAAAAAAAGATCTTTATAATTCTGGTCTAAAAAAATTGTATTGAAAATTATTATTTAAATAAAGAAGCGATGCTTTGATGCCTAAAAGACCCATGTTACTTTTTGATGTTAAATATTTATATTGTATGTTTGAGCTTAGCTGATATTTAAAAAACCGTTAAGAAAACTGAATTAAACAAAACTCATCATTATTAATTTTAACTTGCATATAAAGTGCCCCCTAATAACCAATATTTTGAAATTGTTCAAATTTTAAACGACAAAAAATAAATATATAAACATTTATTATTATTTTATAATAAAAAATATTATATTTCAAATATTTGAATAGTTTTGTCTGTTCCACCATTGACAATAAGATTTTGTGTAGACCATTCGTTGCATAAGACTTTATCTTTTTGGCCGTGCAAATTGTAGAGTGGTGTACTTGAGCTAATGGAATATAAATTTATATAATAATTACCATCCCTAAATCAGAAACTAAATTTTTTTTTTAATTTATACTTTTTTTAATGTTAAGAATATATGAATATACCATGGACGGGGACAAACTAAAAAAACACTAAAACATAAGACCAATCAATGTTTTAATAAAAAGATTTGAAAATTAAAATTTAGGTAGGCTTGCAACAATTACATTTTGTAATAACAAAAAGGGTCAACTTCTTAAATAAAAAATAACCAAGTTGATTTTAAATGTTAAATTTGTAGTTAGAGATGTTAATAAATTAAAAATTTACAATAATTTTATTACATTACCTCATATGAACAACTTTAAAAAATTATTTTATGGTGGCACACACATATGTAACGGGAAAAAAAACTTCATTTTTGTACAGAATAAAAGACAAAACTTTATTTTTAACGTGTCTTAAATCAAAAAAGCATACTTTCGTTTGTCCCAAATTTTGACTAACCCATCGTAAGAACCTGATGTGAACTGGTGTTCATTGAGAGGACTCCATTTTATGCAAGATACCCAATTTTTGTGGGAGCTGTAAATGCCTTTAACTATTGTTCCAGCTGATTAATGTAAAAAATATGTATATAATGCATAAAAACGTTAGGCCACGTGCAAAGTGAGTTTGTATTTTCGTAGCATTTTTAAAAAAGTGGAAAATTTAGTTTTTAAGTACAAAAAATCCTTTTTCTAAGGGGACGTGCAAAGTGAGTTTTTATTGTAAAATTTTCAAAATTTAAAAAAAAAAATTTTGTAATAAAACGCAAATTTTTAAAAAGTTGCCAAATATAATATATGTACATAAAATGCTTTTCCTGAAATAAAAAATTTTTGAAAAAATTTAAAAAAAATAAAATTTCTAAAATTTTCAGAATTTTCAAAATTTTTTAAGAATAAAAACTCACTTTGCACGTGCCCTAAAATAAAAAATTTTGAAAAATATAAAAATAAAATTTCCAGAAAATAAAAACTCAGTCTGCACGTGGCCTTATTAAAAAAACATAAAATATAATTGGACGAATTGATTGACAAGGAAGATAATGGTAAAAAAAACTATCTTATAATAAGTATGACAATAAAAAGCGTCTCAATACACCTTTCAAAAAAAATCACTATCTTATACTAAGTTATATGATAATAAAAAGCGTCTCAATACCAGGGCTGGGAAAAAAAACTAAATGGGCTTTTTTTAACAAGTTTTTGAGTTTTTTTTCCAAATGCCCAAAAACTCGTGGGCATGGCAAAAGAAAAGCCCCTTTTTTTGCTTAAAGAAAAGGGGCATGTTTAAAAAAAGCCCCTTTTCTTCAAAAAAAACTCCTAGGAGTTTTAAGAAAAAATAACCCACCCATCATTATTATAAAGAAAAAATCAAAATTTTTCGAAATTATAATAAAGAAAACATAAAATGGGTTTTTTGGGGCTTTTTTAAGAGCCACTTTTTGTGGGTTTTTTTTGCCCCTTTTCTTAGTAAGAGTTTTTTTGAATTCTTATTTTGGCCCTTTATTTGTAGCCCCATTTCTTTTTTTATGTTTTAGGGAAAAAGCCCTGCTCAATACACCTTTCATATAAAAAAACAAAAGATAATTAAATATTTTGTAGAGATTTATACATATTCTTACATGCCAAAATTTTTAAACCAGGTAAATAATTGGAAACTTTAGGGCCTAGCTGACAGCCTCGCTATATGTATTAATTCGGCTAGGCCATCCAGCAAATTAAAATTTATTGGTAAAAAAACCGGTTCGTATTTTTTATATAAAAGATGAATTTAATCCCCAATTCCTATATAAAACAAATATAATGATTCAAATTCATTTGGTCTAGGTTGAGCCGCTTTCATGCCCAGTGGATTAAAATATAATAGTCAAAAATTATACAATCTGAACGAGGATCCCATAAGCGGATATGACTATCAGTTGACCCGGTAACGATTAATTGTGATATTGGGTTATATGACAAGGCCAATAAAGCTTTTTGACCAACCTAAAAAAATTGAAAAGCTAATAAAATAGACTGTGATAAAGAACATTGTATCAATATCAAATACATAGATCTTCCTTCTACTACAATAAACAAATACATATGAAAAATATTTACTTTAGGCGTTTAAAAATATAACCTCTGCGAGAGCTCGCTTATAAATGCAAGTAAATTAAAAGAGAACGATTCCTTTACTCAGTGATAACGACTATTAAACCAAAAAAAATTGTTACAAAGGATTTTAAATAAGGCTGCTCAAAACAGAACGAGAAACAGACTAATAATAAAAATGTTTGAAAAGATTAAAAATTAATGTGTATAAAAGATTTAATGATCAATGAATCAAAATTAAGATTTCGAAAAGTATTTTGATTAACAAGTTCTTATGTAATGAGGCCATGTGCAAAGTAAGTTTTTATTTTAGTAAAATTTGAAAATTCAGAATTTTTTTTTTATAAATTTTTTATTTCATTAAAACCATTTTAGGGCACGTGCAAAGTGAGTTTTTATTTTAGTAAAATTTTGAAAATTCTGAAATTTTTAAAAGTTTTATTTTTTAAATTTAAAAAAAAATTTATTTCAGAAAAAGCATTTTATGTGCATAAACTAAATTTGGCAACTTTTAAAAATTTGCGTTTTATTTCAAAATAAAAATTCTCAAAATTTTGAAATTTTCAAATAAAAACTCACTTTGCACGTGCCCATATATGCACAAACTAAATTTGGCAAATTTTTCAAAATTGCGTTATATTGCAAAATAAAATTTTTCAAAATTTCACGAAAATAAAAACTCACTTTGCACGTGCTCTAACTAAAAAAAATAATATATAAGAAATATCACCATGGTTGTTTTAGTTTTTTGCGTTTCCACATCCCACAGCCGTAATCTGTTATCCCATGAAGCGCTGCATATTTCACCAGGGGTAATCCACTCAAGCGCGCTGACTACGTCGTCATGCTGATTGAACGTTACACGAGGGAGCTAAACACATGTAAATGTGATGTGATAAGTCCAAATATATTCATTCCTTTTTTTACATATATGAATAGAGGTGCAAGCATAGATTTAAAATAAGACCATATATTGATTTTATAGTGAATCCATATAGAGCTTTAGCTTTGCCGGCCTGAAAGTTTAAACGAACCTAGACAGGCGGGCCAGAAATATTTCTTTAAGTATTAGGGGCCATGCTTAATGGCTTTTTTAATTTAAGGAGGCTTTTAGGCAAAAATGTTTTATGACTGTTTAAGCATAATAGCAAATAAAATTCTTAATAATTTTTGACATTTCCTGGAGCCAACTGGCCCAGGAAGCAAATTATAGCTAAAATAAAGTAAATCTTAATAAAGTTTTTATTTAATAAATTGTGACGCTTCCTGGAGCTGGCCCAGAAAGCGCGCTTGTTAAAATAAAGTTTTTTCTAAAAATAATTTGATTTATGACCTTTATAGGAGGTCTTCTTCTTTTTTTTCTCTTTTCAAAATAAACGTAAAAGCTGCCCTATAAATAGGGCGAGTTTAAGAGCAAAATTATTATTAATTTTTTTACTACATAAATAATTGTATCTTCTTATTTTATAAATTAAATAAAATTATATCCCGCGTTCTACATATTCAATATTCTTGTTAGATAATGACTTAAATATTTTTTATTTTATTAATTCATGGTTACATAAATGTTAGAGCCATTTTTTTAAATCTACCTTAAATTTTCACACAACAGGCTTTGTGTGTAAAAATTGAAAGTTGGCTTATGAGCCAGGCTAGAAAGAGCTAACTGACCAGGCGAGATATGTTTAGGAATGAGGGCTGGGCTTGTAATTAATATATAAAATAAAAAGAAAAAAACAAACCTTAACATTGGACTTATCATTAAAATTTGTATGTTATAACGGTAATAAAAACACGTATTAAATGGCGTAAAGACGTTTTGAAAGCATTAAAACAACCAGATATCAAGAATGTATGTATGTTGCAAAAATAAAGCCATAACCATAGACGAAATAAAAATGTTTAAAAAATAATAGCTCATTAAATCTCTTTGCCAACAAGCAGGTTTTTTTGCCTTTTTTCTAATAATTTTGTGTGGGCCTGGTTTAAAGATTAAAATTAGAATGAAACTTAAAAGCTAAATATTATTTAACTAAATTCAAAATTTTTAAGGTATAAAAGCTAATGGGATTTAATAAAAAAATTAATTAAATGTATATATAAAAGAGTTAATCTATTGAATTCAACTAAAAATAATATTTTTATTTCAACTAGGTAAAATATTGTGTAGTTTATTGGTTATTGTGCAAGATTTTTTAAGTGGAGATTAAAGCTTGATATAATTTAAAATCTAATGCTTAATTATCTAGAAGATAGATTTAAAAATTTTTGAGGTTGCAAAACCACTCAATTTTTTAAATTTAAGGCTAGGGCTCCTTCACGGCAATTGATATAAGATATAGAAAAAACATTAGAAAGGCTATAACGTATATTATAGTTGCACAGTTTTACAAGCTTAACATTCATAGATTATTATCGACCTGTGTTAGCAACTAAAGTTATGACAAATAAAATTAAACATGTAAGAAAGTCACAAAATACTACTTGTGTTTTTTTGTCCAACTTTGATTTTTCTAATTTATTGTCCTTTTTAGCAGAAATGAATTTTTCATCACTAGTAGGATATAAAGACCATATCTTAATCATAGTGTCCCAAGAGCCTGAGCAAAACATGTCTGGAGTATCTAGTTATGCAAAGGTATTATATTAAAACACGCCAAAGGCGATTTTTTAGATATTTAAATCGTTGTATAAACAAATAAAATTATTTTTACAATTAAATGAATTTAAAACTGTTCAAATGTTTAATAAAAATTATGCAATTGTACAACCAGTGCTAATTTTACAGTATAATATTAATTGCAAAAAGGCCACCTTATATTTATTTATGGCTAATATGTTTAGGCTAAAATTAAGGAATTACATAAATTGTGATTCATTTAAGATAACAAACATTTTTATATAAGCTCAAAATTCTATCAAATACTCACACTCAAATTTTTAATAAAATAATATAATTTATTCTAATGGTAAAATAAAAATCAATTAAAAAATACCATTGACAGATTGAGGCTTCATGCCCAAACAGTCTACACTATCTTCATGACCACGACAAACGGAGAGTAATTGAAGCATCCAAGTATTAGATTTAGATGAGCTACTTTTGGATGTCTGTAGTTCAAGTTTCCAACTTTTAATAGTTGAGTCATGGGATGCAGTTAATAACATCAATGATTTCTCTTTTACTGAGAAAGCTATATAAAATCCAAAAAATAACTGACATGTTTAAATTATTAACAAAATTAAGTAATGCAAGATACAAATATCTAACATACAATAAATAATCCAAAATTTACCATTTGGAATATATTTTAGTGCTTTTATAGGGCCTTCATGCACAACTTTTGAAAAAAGAGGAGATGCTCCTATTTTTTGATCATAATTCCAAACACTGATTGAACCATTATAACAACCAGTTAAAAAATAACATGTATCATTAATATTAATAGCTTGAACACTACTAACCCAATCATCATTCTCATAAGATATTTTAGGGACAGGTGAAGGCAAAATACAAGCAAATTCAACCTCAATAATTTTTTCCTAAAATGGCAAATAATGAAATAAAAATACGTACTAAAGTCAATGAATTTTTATTTATATAATCTTCTATTGAAGAAGCTAAAACTTGACCATTGATGAGAAAATCAAACTCAATATCATCACCTAAACGTAAAATTTATGAATATTTTATACGGAACATTTAATGAATAAATGATATTACCATGTTTCAATAAGGTTTTTAATAAAGACGCTAAATTAGTAGAAGTACTCTTAATTGACAATGAATATTCATTTTTCGGAACCTCAAATCTAATATAAATTAGCAAATATATTAACTTTTTATCTTTGGTAATAAATGTGATAGAAGCTAATGGGTCTGCTAGCATTTCAGGCATGGTTTGACTGGCTACGAAAGGTTAAAAATCTGATAAATGGCCATGTGTTATTAGTTATTTTGACGTTTGCCTGTTATACAAAAAAACTATTTACAAGACATATGTTTAATTGCAACCTTATATTCTAGTTTATATTTAAACAATATTACATACTAAGTATATAAAATTGTATTGTACAATAATGTTATGAATTATTTTTTTATATTAAGAATATCTAGTTTTTATAGTAAATAATAGCCAGAAATAATTTTTATTTTAAAATATATTTTTTGACATTTTCTAATTATGTTTTACAAGACCTAAAATATAATTTGATCAATAATAGATATATTATTTTATTGACCTCAATTATATAATGTAATATAGAAAATTAAATAATTTCAATTTTTCATTTATTCTACTTTGCAAAAAAAATTTAAAATAAATATTAATGATAACTTATATTAGTCTATAGATAAAGAGCAATAATTTCTCGTAAAAATAATGAAAAAATAAAGATCATAGATTTATAACTTTTAAAATTATAGAGGTTTAAAATTTTAATCCGTTTGGACCCAACTGTAGTAATTGCGTAAAATTTTTCCCTACCATTCGCGGGTTAATTGTAAACAAAATATTTAACCCGCAATTTATACTGTAGGGTCGATACGGACCCCAGTACTTTTTATATTGAATATCGTATAATATATAGTATTGGCCCAGTTTGCTTTTTTATTAAATATATAATAAATAAATATAGTAATTAAAATTTAATCTAGGTCTGATAATAAAATTTGTTTAGAATTTATGGTAATTTTCAATGCTGAAAACTATTATAATGTGCCTCAATGTAAATCCAAACTTAAATATTTGCAGCCCTATTTTTTAGTTATTTTTTCTATAAATTTTTACATATTGTCGTGCCTAAAATAAAATCAAAAATTTATACAATTCAATAATAAAATTTTCAAAATATATTTTAAATATGCAAAAAAATAAATGTGAAGTCCTTCCCGCTTCTAATTTTTCTTCGTGTGTATCTTCTCTTCCCTCGCTATCTTTAACATATCTAAATAATAAAATAAATCAAAAAAAACAAATGCCATCCGGCATGATCAAATTAATGTGTACGTGCCATTCGGCACGACACCTCCCCTTCCACAAGGACCAAATCGTAAGGTTTCCGAATTACCCAATTACACCAAAAAGAACAAATCCACAAAATAAAATATAATCATACAATAATCATCCCGCCCTAGGATCATGTCAAACTCTTTCGGAGTGATCTTTAGCAATTTGACCTCTCTCACTTCATAACCCATCGTCATATCAGTATCCGTTTGTCGCATAGAATAAATTTTTGTCGAAGCAGCTGCTTTCAATTACTTTCTAGCATTCCCGGGCCCGTCCTCCTCCTTCTTCAATAAGCGTTTTAATTTTTCCTTAAACCACTCATCTTCGTCCTTCTCCATCCCAGGCCACTCGGATTCAGTCCAATGACAATCAATATTGATTGTATTATTAAATCTTCGGATTTTTTTGTAAGATCTGGATGTCGGGCGTTTTATAGCACCTCATGAAATGTCTTTTTCACTAGTATCAACTTCATTGTTAGAAATATTAAAATACCGCGAAAAAAAATTAGATTAAACTTTTATTTGTAAAAAAATATTTAATGAATTTTACAATTTTTCTTCTCATATATACCTACACCTATTGGCGTAGGAGAGGGGGGGGGGGAGATTTGGGGATAATCCCCCCCCCCCCCCCCCCCCAAGCATGCCATATCCCCACCCAAATTAAAAAATTTTAGTGCATATCCCCCTCCCCAAACTAAAATACCAATAAAATATAAAATTAAATTACATTTAAAATATTTTTAAATATTTAATTTTAAGATCTCCCTTCCCCTCAAATTAAAATACTAGTTAAATAAAAATATTAAGATAATTTCCATAGTTGCGCTCTTAAAAGACCAGGGACGTATGCAGAACCTTTTCTAAAGGGGGCAAGAGATTTCTAAACGGGGCAAGAAATTATTTTGTAAGAGTAGGATATAGATGTCTATTTATTACTGTGTATGTGTAAGTGAATAAATGATAATTATATTTACTAAAGCAAAATTAAGTAACAATCATAAGAATCAGTAGATTTCAAACTAAAACACATGCCCCCACTATGCCGCCGAAGGCGGCAAAAAATTTTTTTTGAACCCCCCCCCCCCCCCCCCCCCCAAGCTTTACAACTTGCTACGCCCTTGCCTACACCCCCTTTCCAAGTCACTGTATATAACACTACGGTGAAAATTCTCCACATAAAATTAATGGAACTTTATTAATTTCTTAAGCCTAATTAATAATTTTTACAGCTATATTTATCACGTCTGTCTGCTACCATCGGAAACTGATGCTGATTGATTTAAAGATCAAACTTACTGATAAGTCGAACGAGAAGGATTGCTTAACTCAAAATATTTCTTTGACACATAATAAAATCCTACAAAGTCAACCACACATACACATCGTGCAAAAGAGAAGAGACTCCGCACTTAGAAATCTTTGCATTCCTGATAAAAGTAAAATCTTTAGAAATAATTATAATAAGTATTTAGCATGAAATCTAGGAATTCTATCTGTATACCACATATTTTAATGCACTAACTCACCGTATAATTTGCTAGTATTTGGTCATCAGACATTAAAAATTTCGTTAAAAGCTACTAACTAACATACTAGTTCTTAAATATATCAAACTCATAAGAGTCATTGTACAAAGGTTAATACAATCAAAGGAATTAACTTTTAATATACTCATGATTTTAGGTTTGTGGGATAATCTCATTGGTTGGGTAAAAGTAGCGTCAAGGCAAATTTTTTATACCAAAAAATCTTTGTAAGTTTATAGACATTTAGAAAAAAATTTCATTAGCCATTTGTACGAGGTTTCAGGTGATTTGTATGTTTGGTCAAAATCACGCCATCTACTAGTACAGCGTACTTACTTCTATTTAACTGCTTCATCACAATTCCTTGTACAAAAACCGGTACTAATGGCATATACACCCAAACACTATCTTCTTCAACAAACTTGCCCAAAAAATTCTTTATCACTTTTTTCTCTAATATATCTAAAGGAACTTTTAAATCACGCCCTAAAAATTGTTCAGCTGGCGAAAAACCAAAAGGGTTCTGCGTAGTTATAATATAACGAAATAGACCATAGCAATTCCCGTGTACCATTCATCTTATTACACCAAGATTTTACTAGGCCAACAGCTCTCTCGGCTAAACCATTCGTCTGAGGGTAATAGGGCGGTGCTAATTTATTCTTCAATCGTTACAAAAATTTACAAATGCATGACTTTTAAAAGCAGGGTCTCCATCTGTTACAAGCATTTTAATTAAACCGTACTTGCTAAACAAGGGTTTTAGAGTTTTAATTGCAACCTTTGTCGTAAGCTTACTAGTCTAAATTATTTCTAACCACCGAGAAAATGCGTCAATAATAACTATAAATTTTTGCTTTTTCCATTTTCCAAAATCCATATGAACTCTAGTCCGTCCTTTCCCTTCTTCCCAAGTTGCTACCTTTCTTACAGCGATTAAAAGTGTCATTTTATTACAACTTTTGCAACTTTTAATGGATTCATCAATCTGCTTACCCATCTTAGGCCATTAGAAAAATTTCCTGGCTGCTTGTTTCATGTACTTCTGTCCTTAGTGCCCTCCATGCAATACATATAAAATCCTAAGTCTTATGGACGGGTAAAACCATTCGATTTTCTCTTAAAACAATTTCATCTTCTATCGAAAATTCTTATTGCATTCTTTCAAAACTTTTATCTTCCTCACACCAGTCAATTTTACCTAACAAGCTTTCTTTAACTCTAGTAAGTTGCTCATCATTATTAACTTCTTCGGCCAATTCCTCCCATGTGCAAAGATTACTCGATAATTTTCTTAGCGTATTAAGAGTTAATCTATCCGCATTCACCGTTATTTCGTACTACCATGTTCGACTTCCAAGTACATGATGTTTTGTTCATATTTCGTATTGTTACCCAACCTGGACAAAATGTCCGCCGTATTATTTTCAGAACCCTTTCTATATAATAGTTCAATGTCGAAACCACTAACGTAACCAAAAATCTTTGTAACCTGTTTGAGACCATCTCATGATGAATTTTAGCTAATAATCCTATCAGCGGTTTGTGATCAGTAAAAACGATTACATGCCTACCCACTATATAATTACGACATTTCATGAGTCCATAGACTACTGCTAATGCTTCTCGTTCGATAACGAAATATCTACGCTCCGCATCCTGCAACTTCCTAGAAAAATACATTACTGGTCGTTCTACATTATCAATTATCTGCAATAAACTCCACCTAAACCTTTTAAAGAAGCATCAAATGCTATTCTGGTCTCTTTATAATGATCAAAACACACTAGTACAGGTTTAAATCGCGTTTTTAAGCTGTAAATATCTTTGGTCAGGTATTTCCGTCCAATTAAAAGACCTGTCTTTAGTTAGATCATTCAACGGAGCCATTATTTCACGACAGTTTGCAATGAACTTGCGATAGTAACTTATAGCGCCCAAGAAAGACTTTGTTAACATCTTTAGGTCTTGTAAGATAATTGATAGCTTCAACCTTACTTTCAACTAATTTAATTTCATTATTGCCTATCAAATGACCCAAGTACGTAACTTGTTTAACCCCAAACACACTTTTTTCTAAGTTAGCCTTTAAACGGTTTTCTTTTATATGATGCAACCAGGGCTGGGAAAAAAAATGGGTTTTTTTTTCAACAAGTTTTTGAGTATTTTTTACCATATGCCCACAAACTCGTGGGCATGGCAAAAGAAAAGCCCCTCTTCTTGCTTAAAGAAAAGGGACATATTTAAAAAAAGCCCCTTTTCTTCAAAAAAAAAACTCCTGAGCTTTAAGAAAAAATAAACCACCCATCATTATTATAAAGGAAAAATCAAAATTATTTGAAATAACTATAGAGAAAACAAAATGGGCTTTTGGGGCCCTTTTCAAGAGCCACTTTTTGTGGGTTTTTTTTGCCCCTTTCCTTAGTAAGGGCTTTTTTTGAATTTTGTCCCTTTATTTATGGCCCCCTTTCTTTTTTTATGTTTTAGGGGATAAAATGAGCCAAAGTTTTTGGCTCATTATTTTCCCAGCCCTGGATGTAGCACCGTTTGTAAATGTCTTTTATGTTCTTCCCTATTTTTAGACGCAATTAAAACATCATCCAAATAAAAAAAGTATTGGTTAAATGACCAAAGAGCATAGACATTGTTTTTTAAAAAACTTGCGCCGAAATACTAAGACCAAACGGTAACCTTGTAAACATATACAGACCTTTATGTGAATTTAAGACCAGTAGTTTTTGAGCATAGGCTTTAATAGGCAACTGCCAGTACGCATTCGAAAAATCAATTTTAGAGAATACCATAAGACCTTGTAATCTAGCTAATATGTCTTCTATAATGGGCAGCGGAAAATTAACATTTACAATCCCGAGATTCAGTGTTACTCTGAAGTCAGCACATAATCTTAGTTGTTTATTTGCCTTCTCAACAGGGACTAACGGCGTAGCACATTCAAACGCTTGCAAAACAGGCACAGCTACTACAATATCAACCCATTTATCCAATTCTTTGTCCACCGCCTCTACCCATGCATATGGTAATACAAAATTTAGGCACATAATTGTCTTTCAATTTTAAATCGATTTCGTAATTTAAACAACCCAGCGTACCTTTAAAAATTTCTTTATAATCCTCTAACAACCATTTTAATTCATTTTAATCACTACTTTTCATCAAAACATCTAAATTTTTATCTTTTTCGATATTAGTAATTTCTTTACGCATAAAAACATCCGAAAAATTGTTTTCTGGACCCAAAATTCTCCAATCCCAACTAAAACATTAATAGGGCTCCTGCTATCTATCCAATTTTAAAATATCTATTTTCATTCTTAATCTGAAAATTAATTTCAATTAATTCTGTAAAAATGATCTTTTCCCCGTTAAAGTGTACAGCAACCAACCGTCCCTGTTTTAAATCTTTATTTTTCCACGTTCTTTTAAAAGTGTCTGAATTCATGACCGTAATAGCAGCTCTCGTATCAAATAAAAATTCAGTTTTACGCCCTTTAATATTTACTGTGACATATGGACATGCCCGTTGGCTTGTTAAATTTGTAAATATATATATTTATCACAAGAAAAAGTTTTTAAATTATCCATTTTAAAATTTTCATTTACATTATTAATTTTTATTTTCGCAACAGCCTTTATCATTGACGGGGTACAGGATTGGCTTGTCCCATGCCCCTCTGCACAAAATTTTGATTAGCATTGTCACGTTCATTAGGCACTATCGGTTGATACCCCGATAATTTACTTTGTTTAAATTTGCATAATTACAATCCTTCTTTACATGTCCTTTTAAGCCACAAGCATAACACGTTATATCACCATTCCTCCGTCCGGTATCTAAAGACATAACATTTAAATCATCAGAACAGTCGGGTTTAGCTCGCGCCTCCCCCCTTCTCAACAAACGTCGATCGGGTCTGGCTTTCGCCGCCCCTATTTTTTCTGTGGTCAGCAGACTGTCCATTAACCGGGTGGCCAACAGATTTTTGATCTCTTGTTGAAGATTCCAATCAACTTTGATTAATGTCCTCCTATTCCTTTGCCTAAGCAAGTATCCCATCAAGAACCCAATTAGCAGAGCGAGTCCAACAACCACCGTATATTCCAGATCCTGATCCATCGAACGGTGAAGATTACGTAGGCCAGTTTAAGCATGAAGATTGTTAGCCAGAACATCCGAATATCGAATAATAAGCGCTAAAACAAATTTTACTTTTAATTTTATTTTTATTTGTCGACTGCGCCAAAAACGGGGCTGTTGTGCCGTAAACAAATTAAATTAAAATAAAATCAACAATTTATTTAATTCAATAATAAAATTTTCATGAAATATATTTTAAAAATGCAAAAAAATAAATGTGAAGTCCTTCCCGCTTCTAATTTTTTTTCGTGTGTGTCTTCTCTTCCCTCGCTATATTTAACATATCTAAATAATAGAATAAATAAAAAAAAACAAATAACGTGCCCGGCATGATTAAATTAATGTGTACGTGCCAATCGGCACAAGACATATTAATTGTCTAAAATGTTTGGATTGTATAATGATCGAAATTGTAATTTTTCTTTGTGAAATGTCTAGTTTTTAAGGTGAATAATAGCCAAAAAAATTAATATTTCTTTCCATAAATTTTTCATAATGTTCTACCGGACCTAAAAACACGTTTTAATCTCTAATATATTTATATTTACTGGACAAAAATTGCAGACCACTTATAAACTCCTCCTATCAACTCATTTGGTAATAAAAAGGTCAGGCTACGCAGGTCTTATTAAATATGGCTTGCTAAATTATTCTTAAATCCAAGGGTCAAATTGCCGCGAATGATAGGGTGAAAAATTGTGTCACGAATGCTATGGTGGGGTCCATACGGACCCCAATTTTAAACCTCTTTAACTTTAGTTTTAAAGCTATGATCTTTAATTTATTATTATTTTAAAGAGAAATACGTGTTTTTAATTGTAGACTAATATAAGTTATTATTAATGAATATTAATTTTGTTAACACAAAGTAGAAAAATATTTAAATAAATTAAATTTTTTATTTTTATTACCTTAAATAAATTATGTTAAAATTAAATGAATATTATTGATCAAATCGTATTTTTACCTAAAAAAGTCACAAAAATTTACCCCATTACACGGGTCAACAATTATCCATGGCACAACCGTTAATTTTATAGAATCATAAAAAAATTTATCCACATGATGGCCTTTTACATATGTTTTCGTTTTTCTTAGTTTTTTCCGGTGGCTTCTTACATCCCTCCATATCAAAAAATGGCCTTTTTTGACCAAATTGACAGATCGAGAATACCCTAAAAGACAAAATTTAAAATTTTTTTTCAATATATAAATCCCATGTAACTTATATTTAGCATATCATATAATGAGAAATAAATTTTTTTAGTTTATCAAGCTCTTACATTAGCATTTAGAAATTACAAATTATTTCGCGTCCATACTTATACGACTCGATATATTATCGGTTTTTTATAAAAGTTTAATTTGAAGTTTGAATTTAACAGTAGCTGTTGTAAATATGCATAAAAAATTAATTTCCTTTGTTATTAAATCTTTTTTGCCTTTTTTTTAAAATTTTTATAGCTGACTATTTAAGTTTGAAGGAAAAACGGTAATCGGATTAAAAATCCCTAAGATGGCAGGTTCCGTAGTTAGCTAAAAACTCACAAAAATATATTCTGTGTAATATTAGGGGCGTATTTAGGGGTTGAAAGGGGGCAATTGCCCCTCTTAAAATATTTTTTTTAATTTTATGATGTAACCTGCAGTTAAATTTTTATATTAAACATATAAAAGGATATATAAATCAATAGAATTGCTATTTTTAGATAATATAATACCTTATAAAATAGTTTTGCAAATAATATTTTATTATTAAAAATTAAATATATCAGTTATTTTCCTCCAAAAAAATTCTTGCCCTCCTTTAGAAAAGTTTATGCATACGCCCCTGTGTAATATATAAATTTTTTGAAGATATTTAATTCAATATGTGCTGGGGTCCGTATGGACCCCACAGTGCTATTCGCGGGTTAAAAAAACTTTTGATTTCAGATTTTTTTTAACTTTGTGTCAAATAAATATTTGCACTATTCATTAATGATAACTTAGATAAATCTATAATTAAAGAGCACGTTTTTTCTTTAACCAGCGAATGGTAGGGTGAAAAATTTGTAACGCGAATGCTATGGCATACGGACCCCAATTTAAAATTTAGAACTTCAAGAATTGTAAAGCTATAATCTTTGTTTTTTTTATTATTTTGAAGAGAAATACTAATTATAGCCTCATATAGGTTATCATTAATAAATATTGCATTATTTGACACAAAGTAGAAAAAAATCTGAAAAATTAAAATTTTGCATTTTTCCTTATTTCATTAAATAAATCATGTCAATAAATCAAATTTAATATTTTTGATCAAGTGTTCGTCTAGTAGAACATATTCAGAGAGTTTCATGAAAAAAAAATATTTTGATATAAAAAATTATTTTTGGTTAACATAAAAACGATATATTTAAACCCGCGATTAGCACTGTGGGGTTCATACAGACCCCCACACTTTTTAAAATTTAAATATCTTAAAAAATGTTATATATTATTGGCCATAATTTTGTGACTTTTTTATTTAACACATAATAAACAAAATTAGTAATTAAAATTCGGTCTAAGTCTAGAATATTTTTTTTAAAATTTAAAAATTGAATTGGGTCCATAGGGACCCCACTCTCAATTTTAATGTTGAAAACCATGCTATTACCTCTATTTAAATTAAAACTTAAATAATTGCAACTTATATTCTAGTTATTTTTTTAAAATATTATAATTATTAAATATACAAAATGTTTTTATTGTATAATAATGATAAGAATTATTTTTCTCTTTAAAATATCTATTTTTATGGAATAGCCAAAAATATTTTTTATATCAAAATATTTTTTTTTACACGAAACTCTCTAAATATGTTCTACTAGACGTAAATACACGATTTGATCAATAATATTGACATTTAATTTATTGACATGATTAATTAAATGTAATAGAAAAATAAAAAATTTCATTCCATTTTTTCTACTTTGTGCCAGATAAAATTTGCAATATTCATTAGATATCTTATATTGGTCAAAAATTAAAGAGCACGTATTTCTTTTCAAAATAATATAAAAATAAAGATCATAACTTTAAAACTCTTGAGGTTATAGAGGTTTAAAATTGGGGTCCGAATGGACCTCACCATAACATTCGCGTTACAAAATTTTCACCCTACCATTCGCGGGTTAAAGAAACCAAAATGCTCTTTAATAATAGACTAATATAAGTTCTTATTAATAAATATTTCAAATATAATTTGACACAAAGTAGAAAAAATCTGAAAAACTGAAATTTTATTTTTCCAAATTACATTAAATAAATCATAAATTAAATATATCAATATTATTGATTAAATTGTGTTTTTAGATCGAGTAGAACATATTATGAAAAAATTATGGAAAAAAAAAATATAATAAAATAAAAAATTCATTTTGGCTATGTTTCACCCTTAAAACTAGACATTTTACAAAGAAAAATTCTATCATTATTAAATACAAACATTTTTTATACTTAAGGGCACGTGGAAAGTGAGTTTTGAATTTCGTATAATTTTAAAAATTCTAAAAATTTTATTTTTTTTCAAAATTTTTTTAAAAATTTTTTATTTCAGAAATAGCATTTTATGTGTTAACTAAGTTTGGCAACTTTTAAAAAATTTGCGTTTTATTACAAAATAAATTTTTTCAAAATTTTGAAAATGCGAAAATAAAAACTCACTTTGCACGTGCCCTAATATGTAAAAATATTTAGAATAATTAACTAGGTTGCAAATCGTATGAATTTACATTAAGGCAATATAAAGGTTTGAACATTTAAATTTACTATATGGGATCCGTAAGAACCCCAATTTAATTAAAAGATTCCAAACAAATTTTGTTATTAGACTTAGACCAAATTTTGACTGCTCGTTTTGTTTATTATATATTTAAGAAAAAAGTCACACAACTTCGGCCGATAATATATTTTATATTTGAAATATATAAAGTTCTTGGGTCCGTATGGACCCCACAGTACTATTCGCGGGTTAATGTAATTTGGCCTTTTAGGATTTGCTTTACATAAAATTTTAAAAATCAAAACTTTTAATTTTTTTTACACTAGCCACCTTAGTATTAATCAAATGCGCTAAATTCTTTTTTCCAAAAACTTTTTTTTCATTAGCCGCATCCTAGCTTTTATTATTTTTTAAAAATTAATATTTTTTTAAAATAATTGTATAGGGGCATATTGCATTAATATTTTATTTTATATTCTTCTTATGTTTTTTCCAAAAGTAATACTGGTCGCATTTGACCTTTTTAAATGACCATTTTTGTGAAACGTTTAGAAATGCAATAAAAATTAAAAAACCCTATCCCCATCCTATTTTTTACTTTCCTATTTATTTCCATATTTATCTCAGCGATAAACTTGGGTTATAATAAATATGGAATTAATAGTAAGCTAAATAAATGTATATGCACAAACGACGCGTTTTCGGTGATAATGCATCTATTCTTTAGGTAGATTAATTTATTTTAGATAAAGGTAACATTTAAGGTAGTGAACTGCAAACTCTCACTGGTGCCAGCACATCTTTCTAAGCGCCAGAAACAAATGTTTTAATATTTTTGTATGAAACCCCGTTATATATTAAAAGTTGCTGGACTCCCTTAAGCATTGCTCTTTAAAAACAAACCTGCTGCCCTGATCACATTTCATACTTATCTTCCAAAATATTAAAAAAATTATCGTGGGCATTCACAATGCGCCAAAATTCGTTTAACACAAATCAATAAATTTTTCGAGATATGAGCCATCATATACCAAACCTGCCATCATAGGAATTCATATATCCGTTTACCGTTTTTCTTAAACATTGAAACTTTTTAAAAAATGTTATAAGCAAAATTCAAAAACAAAATAAAGATAAAGTAAAAAATTATTTTTATATTTAAAACAGAAACAGTTAAATTCAAACTTCAAATAGTAACGCGATAATAGTTCGTGTCCTATTTTAGTTGGGATGCCATTTATATGTAATTTATGTTGATGTAAAAGCTATATATACTAAATAAATTTATTCTCATTACACAGGTCCAAATTTTTGAGAGTTATGAGCAATCTACGGAGATCAAACCTGCCATCTTAGGGATTTTCAAATCCGTTTACCTTTTTTATTAATCAAACTTAGTTAGTCTGCTATTAACATTGAAAATTTTAGTAAAGATGCCAAAAAAACAAAAAATATTCAAAAACAAAAATAAACTGAAATTATTTTTTGGCATAATTACAAAAGCTAAAGTGTTAAATTCAAACTTCAAATAAAACTTTATTAAAAACCGATAAAATATCGTGTCGTATTTAAGTTTGGACGCGAAATATGTTATTATTATCTAAATGCTGATGTAAAAGCTTGATATACGAAAAAATTTTATTTCTCATTATTTGATATTATAAATATGAAAAAGATTTTTATATGAAAACAAAAATTCTTAAATTTTTTCTTTTTAAGGTATTCTTGATCTGTCAATTTGGAAAAGGCCATTTTTTTTAATATGGACGGATGTAAGGAGCCAAGGCCGGAAGAAACTAAGAAAAAAAATATGATAAGGATATCCTCGGAATAAATTCTTTTATGTTTTCATAAAATTCACGGTTGTGCCATTGATATTTGTTGATCTTTGAGATAATTTAAATTACAAGTGATTACGCAAAGTGGTTCTCACTTTTAGTTAATATAAAAATCGCAAAATTAGTCAGTTGGCCATTTTTTCGATATACCCAAGAAAATAGCCAAAACGGAAAGAAACGTTGGAAAACGGAATACATATATGCGTCATGGCCATCATGGGGATTAGTTTGCCTGATTGTCTAAATATTTTTCGAAACCTTTGTAATCATTTACGCGGGAAATAGTAGCTTTGTTTGTCAAAGTAGGTGTATAAATACCATACAAATTTTTGAGATTAAAAAGCCAATTACAGATATCAAACCTGCCATTTCAGGAATTTTTAAATCCGTTTACCGTTTTTTCTTATCAAACTTAGTAAACCAGCTATAAACATTGAAAATTTAAGAAAAAATGTAAATTAAAGGAAAAAAAAAATAATAAATCAAAATATTATATTTAAAATAGTTAAACTGTTATATTCAAACCTTAAATAATATTTTTATTATAAACCGAAACCGATAATAATTTAAGTTGGAAATTGATGTAAGAGCTCTTGATAGCTAAGAAATTTTATTTATCATTATTTGAGATTCTTAATAGAAGTACAAGAGATTTTATACGAAAAAAAGATTCTTATAAGGAGCCGATAGCGGAACAAAATACGAAAAATAGAAAATATATATGAGATAAGGCCAACATGAATATTCTATTTTTATAAATTTTTTGTGAATAGCTAAGAACACAAATGATTAAGAGAAACTATTTCTATTAATGACATATATAGTACCCCAGTGTAATGCAGGAGGGATGGATAAAAAGATTGAAATTTTTTTTACAAAAGCTTTGTCCATATTTTTTTATTATTCCGAGAAATAGGAGAATATTCATAAAAAACATTATTGTTGTTGAGCCACCTTTTTTGTGTACAGGTGCGGCAACTATGTATTTATTGCGCTAATGGTCGTTAGTTATAATGATCTTTTGTAAAATTCCCCTTACTCACGTACTATTAACAATACTCTTAAAAATGCATTAAATATATGAGACGATTTTGAGGGCGGAATATATTGGAAGTAATTAATTTATTAATTGACTTCATTTCACGAAACATAAACGTACGCTAGACTCTTAGAATAATTACCATGCAATTTTCAAGGTGTTTAAAGTCACAAATTTTTTTTTAAATGACGCTTAAATCCGTTTTTTAATTTAGCACACTAAAATTTAAATTATAATATACACATATTCATATACATTCACAGCTAAAAATTTTACGCCTGTAATGATCAATCGGGCAATATATACTGCCTCGACAATGCTAGGCACAGCCATTATCGCTGGTAATTTGCTTATAATTTGTCTTTTTTGGGCCTTTAAAGATATTCGTATAACGCGAAACTACATTGTATTCTCGTTAGCATGTGCCGATCTCATCATCGGAATATTTGCAATCTCCTTCGCCGCCCATCAAAATTACAAAAACAGCTGGACACACTCCGAAATCACCGTTTCATTCACGTGACGTTCGATACTACGGCTACGCTCGTTAGCGTTTTTACGGTTACCCTAATGTCCATTATGGATTTCGTCCTAATATACGGAGGGGCTTCGGCCCGTGCAACTAACGTATATTCAGCCCGAAATGTGGCCATACTCATTGCTATTAGTTGGCTCGCACCCGTACTATTTATCATAGTGCCCGCGCTTTTGCACCCTAACTCCCTGCACCTTTTCCTTAAATCGTCAGGGAATGACATTAACTGAATCATCAAATACTGTCAATTACGATGTCTTAAATCAAAGCGCGGTTCTGATGTCTCCTCGGAGTTATGGTTCCGAATCCAATAACACAGGTCAACAAAAAATGGCGACCAATTTTAAACATATATATTTTGAAAGAGTTTTTTGAGCTCATTCCAAATATCTTTTCCGTTTTTTTTGAATAGGTCTAATTTTTTACCTAGATGGGTTTAAAAGTACCAAAAACCTCAATATGTCCTATATTTATAGGCACTTTTCGTGCCTTTAAAATAATAATAAATAATAGAAAAATATATTTTACTATTGAAAAACTCTTATATTGTTATATAACTTTTTTAGAATTTACTTATCTCATTTACTTTTTTAAATATTTGATTTTAAAAAACTCAAAATTTCCAAAAAATACGCGTCTGAAAGTCTGTGCTTCAAAATCATCAAAAATTAAAAATCATTCAGAAGAGTATAAATAACATTTGAGATATGTAATAAATAAATGCGATTTAAGCCAAATAAGTATTATATTTTTCATAAATGATAGAAGATAATGAAATATGAGCACATAAAGTGAAAATACTACCCAAGCAATCTTTTTTGTTTATATTTAACATATCTTACTACACTACATCGAGATATGTAAGTAAGTGAAGGGTTGGCAGATAATGCCAGTATTAGTAGCAGCACGCACTACAATCTTTAAGAATTTAGTAGCCCCTTTTTTAATATATAAAATTTTGAAGCACAGACTTTCAGACGCGTATTTTTTGGAAATTTTGAGTTTTTTAAAATCAAATATTTAAAAAAGTAAATGAAATAAGTAAATTCTAAAAAAGTTATATAACAATATAAGAGTTTTTCAATAATAAAATATATTTTTCTATTATTTATTTTTATTTTAAAGGCACGAAAAGTGCCTATAAATATAGGACATATTGAGGTTTTTGGTACTTTTGAACCCATCTAGGTAAAAAATTAGACCTAATCAAAAAAAACGGAAAAGATATTCGGAATGTACTCAAAAAACACTATCAAAATATATATGTTTTTAATTGGTCGCCGACATAAAGTTGTTATTTGTCGACCAGTGTAATTTAAGTTGGAACACTGGGGATGTAATTAAAAACGCAACCCCATTTTCGACTATTAGTTATAAAAATAGCTTGTCAACTAATCAGACATTACTAATAACGTGTCTTCCCGATTTTGAGGAATCCTTCTTTCTTGGATTCATAGCTTTCTATTTCATTACTGGACTGTTTATAATGATTACCTGTAACGTGTTTATATATCATAAAATCCGTAAGCAAAAACACTCGATAGCTAAGTTGGGCCTTGGGAGTTCATGGACAACGACTTTCATGGCTCCAAGCGCAGAATCCAAAGGTTTGTACACAAACAAGTTTGCAAACATCTTACGTTGCTGCAATTCGGATAGAGGCAATCGGTCTAGTATAATTCTACCTGTGGTAAACGTAATTTCAATTCCAGTCAGGTCTTCTGTTATTATATCCTCAGCTGGGTTGAGAAGACATACTCGGATGACGCGGAAGACTTTCATGTTATGCCTATTGGCTTTTGTTTGCTATTTCCCAGGTTCCGTTATATTCATGCTCGAAGCTAAAAGGACGGTCAACAATCCGCTCTGGACATTCACATTTGCCATATGGTTTGCGTATATGAAATCGGCTCTTAATCCTATTGTTTACGGTTTATTAAACCAAAAATTTACACGGAGATTAAAGCAGTTATTTAAATGTGAACTAAATAATTGGGTATTAAATTTTCAAACCCCGCATCATCAAAGAGAAACGCCCAACAATTGTCCTACTATAGCACAACTAATTTGGACTAGACGGAAACCATGAAATATATAGTAATCAAATATATTGCTTGCCATTATTTTTTAGATATGCCTTATAAAGTGGTCAAGCGACTCAGATGTCATAAATATTCCTGTCACTTGGGAGATAGTGTTTGAATCATCTGTGCATAGGCGTTCAGAACACATGTGCAACCGTTTTTGTAGGTATATATGGAACAACCTTGTACGCATTTTGTTTCTATAAAAAAAACATGAACAATAGTCAGAATGATAAGCCTTTCTATAAGGCGCGTTCTGACTCATTTCATTTTTTTGAAAATTTTATAAAACTTTTACCTTTTGACATTGAACGCTTTTTTACAAAAAGTCGCCAATTTTTGTTATTAGCATTTTAATAGTTTTTCTGAAAGAAAAGTTTTTCAAAAATTTTGAAAAAAAAAATAATAAAATTTCAAAAAATTTGAAATTTTTAAAATTTTTGAAAAAAATAAAACGAGTCTGAACGCGCCCATAAATAGCAAAATTTATTGAAATTAATAGAATTAATTAGGCAAAAGGATTGAGATCAGGTAAAAAAAATTATTTAATCTACGGAATATAGCGCTAAAATTTAGGATAAATCAGAACACCTATATATTTAAAATACCAAGAAACATTTTAATCAAATCAAGCATGCATTGCAATTGGTATGTGTGCCAATTAAAAATAATGCCGATAATAAGTGGGCAGTTAAATAATCCAAATGATTACACATTGTGCTACAAATTAGAATTAGGTTAAAGCATTCCACATGGATCAGGCAGTAATTCGTTTCAACCTATGATTACATACTAGGGTATGTATGTAGAAATCAAAAGTGATTTCTTAAAGTGAAAATTATGGGAATTTTTTAAATGTATTCTGTTCTGACACATACAAATTATTTAGTTTAATTTAAGGCCGATTCGTGTCCCTTTTTAGATTTTATTTAATTTATTGAATTTGTAGGGCTTTTTATGTATTTTAAATTTTAATGATCCCAAATATTTTAAAACTTAATCACCATACACAAATGTCTAAGTTAAGATATGTTATAAAATTAAAAAATATTAGTTAGCTTTAATTAAAAACTCTCGCTAGTTATATAGGAGAGATATCTCAGCCTTGAAAATATTTTAATCAATCATATAATAGGTGGTTGGTACAGATTAAACGACGAGTTCCAAAATCAATTTTTTTAAAACATTTTTTTCTTATTATTGTCAATTAGAGAGCCAAAAAATTTGATTAAAGTCGTTTTGAACAAAGAATTATTTTATGGATTAAAAGCCATAAATAATTTTGTAATAACCTTCTGGGTAAGGAGAAGTGAAATTGCTGTGGGGCGTTTATAACTTTTAAGGTCAGGTAAATTAATTGCGTCGCTCCGCCATTACCATAATTGCTATTGAATTAAAAGCGCATTCTCGATTATTATAGTATGCAGGCTTTACTACCCTACCACATAGTTATTCACCTGCATTTACCCCCCCCCCCCCCCCCCCCCACCTTTTCCCTACATCTTTTAATGAAACGGCACAAGGGCATAGCCCTTTTAACCCTGTAATGTATCAACTAATTAAGCTAAATTCTCGGTCAATAATTAAATATATTAAGTGTTTAAGACTGATCATTAAGATATTTCAGTTACCATTATATTAACACCTTTATTTGAATATTAATTTAAGCAGGTGTAATCGTTTAAATTCATGCAAAGCTGAGGAGTAAAGAAAAAGACTGTGTTATCATCTACTGATCTATAACTTGGACAGTCATAATCCTAATATCACGGCCTATTTCAAATTCCACCACTTGCCGGTATAAGAAGCAGAATGCAATGCTTGACCTAAAGACCAAGAAACTACAAGCCAGAGGAAAATATGTGGCGTGAAGCGTTTTTGAATATTAATATTTTTTTTGAAATAGTATAATTAAAATAAAAAATTAATGTAATCATGATTTTATTAATGAATTATTTAATTCTTACTAGTTTGTAATTAAATATTTTAGCTATCCAAGGTGGAAAGAACGTTTTTTTTTATCTTTCGACTTTGTAACGTGTATATTAACTAAATTAGTCGAAAAAGTTTATTTTCGTCTGCTAGACAGGCAGATAATATTAACATTTGATTTGTTATTTATTATAAGTCGCAATGGTTCATTTGTCTTATAAGGGTCAATCGAATGATTTACTTCTAACACTTCAATTCGGTTATTTATAATTAAAAAAAATTGATTTTCACGTGTAATTCTTTTTTGACGTAAGCTCAAACGATTGGTTTAACTAACCATAGTCGAAAATGATGAAATAAATCTTTGTTACTTAGTTAGATAAAATTTGTCCCAATATCATAGATATCAAAGCCCAAACAAACACGACAGCCATAGTAAAAAATGTCTTCCGCCCCCTCCGCCTCCTTACTAAAGAGGGGGCATACCAGTTAGGTCATATGCCCTTATATATTTTACCTGGTGACCCCCTGGCGCAAATTGACCTTTTAAAATGTTCATTTTTTAGACACTGTTTGAATGTTGTTTTCATGACGTGTTCGAATATATTTACAAAATAAATTTTGTGAATGAATACATCCGTTTATTTCACGAATAAACCAGTGCTGGGAAAACAATGAGCCAAAAAACTTTGGCTCATTTTCCCCCCCAAAACATAAAGAAAGAAAGGGAGCTACAAATAAAGGGCCAAAATAATAATTCAAAAATGCCCCTAATAAGAAAAGGGGCAAAAAAAACCCCCAAAAAAGTGGCTTTTAAAAAGAGCCCCCCAAAGCCCATTTGTTTTCTTTATAATAGTTTTAATTTTTTCTCTAAAATAATGATGGGTGGGTTTTTTTTCCTAAAGCTCCTAGGAGTTTTTTTTGAAGAAAAGGGGCTTTTTTTAAACATGCCCCTTTTCTATAAGCAAGAAAAGGGGTTTTTCTTTTGCCATGCACACGAGTTTGTGGGCATTTGGGGAAACAAACTCAAAAACTTGTTTAAAAATAGCCCAATTATTTTTTTTCCCCAGTGGAATAAACTAATATATAATGTGTCTCAGTGCTCCCCAATTTCAATTATGACGGCATCTCGTTATAGCGAATTTTACAGAAAAGGTGATGGAAGAAATTTAATATCTCCATATTGGAAACGACAGATCACTTATGGTTAGAAATAGAAATTACAATTTGACCTATTTGTATCATAATAACACATATTACAACATTATCAACAATTTTTCTTATCGCACTAAACTACTGCTACCTTTGTATGATAAACTGGGAAATTTACGTTGCTTTATGTATCTTAGGCATTGCCACTATATTCGGAAATTTATTCATAACATACTTTTTGTGCCTTTAAGAATATTGGTGCACCGCGAAATTACTTTTTTTTTCACTGGCGTGCCGATCTCATAATCAATATATTTTATTATCTTCGCACTCATCAAAATTATTTGAATACCTGGTGGAACTTCTATACCTGTTTTGTCCATGTAACATTCGATACCACGCGATCATAAGTCTGTTGACGGTCACCTTAATGGCTATCACACTTTTGTCAAAATTCTGAGAAAATTAAAATTACCTTACAGAAAAAATTTTGGGAGATAGAATATTATTGCGGGTAAAATAAAAAGTCCACCTAATTAGATTCACCAATTTTCTATAAAAATCAGCCTTAAAACAGTTAAATTTAATATTAGAAAGTAAATATTTTTGGCGTATTTAAATCATAAA
>JAUIRJ010000242.1:0-30225 GCA_030555515.1 Acutogordius australiensis | reverse complement strand
AAAACTAATCATTACTAAGGAATTTGTATTTTTGATATTTGGCAAAAGAATGGCTTTTTTCTTGGCATACATGCTTCAGTCAACATTTTACTCTTCCTATTAATAAAACATTTTTATGGTTTAAAAATTAATCATTACAATATCGGAATATAAGCTCAAACTTATTTTTTATTTTTACGCCCAGATCCATACCGCCTCTTTCCCGAAAAACTTTATATAGCAAGATATAAACATTTTTTGCAACAAAACATTATTAAACACAGCATATTAGAGTTAATAAACGGCCGTGATATTTAGTTGACTTCCTCGGCATACTTTTACTATTTAAATCACAACCTATTAAACCTAATATATACGCTCATTGGAAAAATCGATATGGCTCGAAAGTAATAGAAGCATGTTAAAATTCTTTTAAATTTTTTTTAATAAAAATTAAAAAGTTAATTACTTTAAAATTCTGAAAACTTGTAATTGAAATCTAAAATATTTTTTACAACATTTTCTTATATAGTCAAACTTCTACAAAATTTGTAATTAAATCCATGATAAACGCTATTCAATTTCAAATTCGACTCATTTAAAATTTCTAAAGCTAGTCATGAATAGTTACAATTTTACCTTAATTATAAAAATTTATTTATTTTTTAAGATTTAATTTTATTAAAATTTTAAAATAAGGTGTTTATATTATTATGAGATTGTTCTACATAATGATTTAAATTCCACGTAAGATTATAATATTTATTAATTCATTTTTTAAAAGTTTTAGTTCTTAATTTTTTAAACATTTAAAGCCCTTTTTTAAAATCCTTTTATATTCATCGAGGTATAATATTAGTTATTTATAATAAAATTAGTTTTATTTATTTTTGTAAAAAGTTTTTTTAAAAAAGTAGGCATAAGGTTTATATAATATTTAAATTTTATCAAATCTCTATTTATTTATAAAAATATAAATTCTGATTTATTTGTAGGTTCTTTAATTTTTTTAAATGTTTAATCAAATTTGAATATGAACATTTCTTTTTACAAACATTTAGTCTAAGGTAAAATTTTTTTTTAAATAATATTAATTCTTGTTTTTAGTAGGTTTTTTTAAATGTTTATTATACAACTTATATTAATTTATATTTAATATGTTAACTTATAATATATAGTTTAATTTATTCTCTCACAGAAGATAATAAAAATTAAACCATTATTAAATAAGAAATATTAATGTTAAATATTAATATAAAATATAAAATAACTTTTGAGTACTCAAACAACTTACATACGGGACGACTTAACCACACCCCCCGGGACCAATTCTCCAACCCGGTTGGGGACCTAATTACGAGGGAGGGGGGGGGATGCCGCCGCCGGGGGGCCACTACACGGGCCCCGGAAGCCCACGTCGGCCGGGGCTCCGGCGGCGGGGGGGGCAATTTTAAGTTATGTTGAAAAAGTTATAATATGATAGACGCCCGTTCATTTATTCCTTTAAAGAATAAAAATTGTTAATTTTAATGCAAAACCATTAAAAACCGGTAGACCCGTAAAGTATCGGGATTATTAAAGGCTATCGATGGGAAAGTAAATGTAATAAATTTTCAAATATAATTTAGAAAACGTATCAGATTTAAATAATAAGGTTCGAGATAAACCCTATTAAAAATTTGTAATTCTTATATTTTTATATTTTTTGAAAAATGAATAAATTTAGAAGCTTTATAAAAAGGTTAGATAATTATATATTATTATTTCAATATTTTTTCGTGTATATATTAAAATCAAAATTAAAAAGAGAAGTTATATGGTCCGATTCGACCTTAAAAATAGATATTAATTACATCCGGGTTTCACCGGGTTAACCAAAATATTTTTTATAAAAATTAAAATTAATTTTAAATTTTTTTACTTTTTTTTTTTTTTAATTAAGGGTTATTATCAAAAATTATTAATATTTTAGCAATATTTTTTAGCCGCCTAATACTATTGAGATATCCTTATAAATTTATATTTAAATCTATAACCCCGAAATAGCGTTCATAACTCCACTCCTTATAAAAATTCCCATTGTAAACCGTTATTTTTTTTAATTTAAAATTTTCAAAATTTATTAATATATGAATATTATATTAAAAATGATTTTAAAATACGAACCGCCGAGGCCGTCATGGCTCGTAAAAATAAAAAAATCTACCCGGGCGCGCTCAAAACCATACATTTTTTAAAAACTTTAGAAATTTAAAATTTTTCTTTATAAACGGATAATAAAAATCGTCATTATTAGCAATGAAATTATTTTTATGGAAAAACTTTCTGAATTTTAATAAAAAAAAAGAATTCGAAATTTTTGGACTCCAAAATTTGTATGATTAAAAAATATGAACGCAAAAAAATCATATTTTATAGCTATTAAAGTTTCATTATTGTCAGGGAAAATTTTATTTTAGAATAATTTTTAAAATTACCAATTTGATAAAAAATTTTAACTGCATCCTATAATACTACACAAAAAATGCTTAATTATGAAATCAGACTTCTGTTTTGATTGAGTTAACAACAAAGAATCATATTGTTTATTAGTCTGCTAAAGAGTATATTTTTCGTGAATTACTTGAGTTTTTGTTGAAAATACGTTCAAAGTTAAATTTTATTATGCTTCACAAAACGCCATCCTAAAAATATGTATATTATAATAATTTAGTAAACGCGTAAATATTTTATTAAATTCTCTAATGTCCACCCAAAAATTTGATAAAAAAATATAAAAATTGCTTGTAAATTTGATTTAACGCCTTAATCGTAAAGAAAAATAATTCTCACAAAAAAAATGCTGACAGCTCTTTCAATCATTTTTTTTTCCAATTTCATCTCATTTTTTCTAGAAAATATATTAACTTAAAATATTTGATAATCGAAAAATATCTTAACCTTGTTTATTTATATTTAACAAGGAGACACACATCTGTACGCAAAACTTTTTCGGTCGTCTTTTTCAAGCCTCATATAAATATTAAAATAAAAGAAACCATTTTTTCACAAATGGATTAAAATATAGAAAATTCGCCAGTACCACATAATAATATATTAATTTCATAGAAATAATCTACATTACGTGTATTTTATAGTTTTTTCTGTTTTCCAATATTCTCTATTTTTGATAGATAAAATTAGTAAATCGATTTTAAAGTTCCTTTAAACTCCAAGCGGTGTCATGTAAATAGTTTTAAAGAATATTTGGCAACCCAAATCTAAACACAGTTTTGGCCATTTTAACTATCGTTTATATAAATCGTTTGTTTTCTTTTATGTTTTATCATTTTTTTCAATAAGTTTTTAAAATTTGTAGCCGTGGCTTTCAAAATTTAATTATGAAAATTTTGCAAAGTTAGCTTTAAGATGGCAGCACTACTTAATTAGCCATGACAGGTTACAAAACATACTTAAGCATAATACTATTTCATCTAGTCAAATTTTTGCTTAAAAGTCGAAATTCCTGTTGATTCTATTTTTTATTTCGTTCGTAGAGTTAGAATTGAGACACGAAAATTATAAAAGGCATGAGAGACAATATTGTTGTAGATAAGCACTTTAGCTCATTAATTATTATTGTTTTAATAGACCTGCGTAATATATATTTCCGCGATTTAATCTACTTCTTTGCCATTTTGAATTCTTCCAGCCAAATACAAATGAAAGCCAAAAAAAATTTTTGAGCTTTTAAAAATTGAAGATATGATTCTTAAAAGTATAAAATTTGATTATTTGCATTGGGATAAACAACTATTATTTTAAAAATGGTAAATTCAAAATTTAGGTTTGATTGTGTAATTGCTATAGGCGACGTTTTATTTTAACCTAAAATACGCGCTAAGTAGAATTCAAACATTTCATCTCATTTACTCCTAAATTCACGCAAAAAGCTCTTTTTACTCGAGTGTATTTCATAATATGGACGTAAGAAAAGTATCATATGTCAAATAAGTTATCATAGTTGATTTCACTGTTTTTTCTGTATTGTGATTTATTTTACTAGGTAATAAACAGGTAATGTTCAGTAAATATCAAGAGGAAAATGAAGATGACATGTAGATTGATTTTGTCGGATTAAAGTTAATTTTAAGGAGTGCATATGACAAATTATGCTTTAAAAATGATATTATCGTGATGTTTTACTAAGAAGTGCTACGTTCATGTTAATTTTTGTAATAAAATTTTACTTACCAAATTTCTGCAAAATCTTTTATTTTATGGTGTTATTAGATTGGGACGTTTTTTGTCATCTTGAACTTTGGATCTTTCCTCAAATCTATTAAAAAGCACACGATACTGTTCATGTTAAAAATACATGGAGCCACTTACTATATATGCCCATTGGTAGAGACTGTAATGGTTCCAGTAGTTTGTTACTTATATCTTCATTTTGTAGTGTTATTATTTGAACCAAGATTTTAAGATGGATATATAGTTGCAAAGCCTTAAACCTAACGTTTGACGATTGGAATTACACACTCGAATTTGGGTAAAATTGGTCTCGTAAATCAAATTAGCGCTAAGTTATTCGAGTCGTCAAAACGTTAAGGACGCTAAGGCTTATAACCTATATCAAGGAATTGCAGGTCAATCTTGGTTCAAATAATAGCGATAAAATGATACACCTAAAATAATTTTTTAAACATAACAAACTACTAGGCTGTTACAGTCTCTGCCAATGGGCGTATGAATTTAAGTGGCTCAGTATTTTAACATGGGTTTTGGAAATTAATATTGACATTTTTTTAATAGATTTGAGGGCGTCCAAAAGTTAAGTTATTTAAAAAAAACATTGATAATAAAGTGTTTCCAATCCTAATAACACCAACATAAAATAAGATTTTGCAAAATTTGAGGTAGAAATCAAAATTTTATTACAAAAAAATTAACTCAACTATGAACGTAGCACTTCTTAGTAAAACATCACGATGTATCATTTTTAAAGCATAATTTTGTCCATATGCGTCCCTTAAAGGTGCTTATGAACGCTCTGGTGGATTCACTTGCTCGAACGTCATCTACGTAATCATCTTCATTTTCCTCGTGATATTTTTGTTCGCCTTACTTGGGTATTACCTGTTTGGTTACCTAGTAAATAAATCTGGCTCCTGGAAAAATTTGTGGGAATCATTGCTCTCGATGATGACTTATTTGACGGTATGATTGTTTTTTTACGCCCTGGTATAGAATACACTGCGGGTAGGCCTTTTAAACGTGAGGTAGGGTAAGTGGGATAGTGTTTGGGTAAATGACTCTACTAGCTTTCTGTATTTTACAGGTTAAATATTCCGGAGAATGCGTTTTGGATATTTGATTGGCAGCTGACTTAATTTTTGGAGTTAGGAACGTCGCCACATAACATTACACAGCTCCCTATTCCTAAATTTTTAATTTACCATTTTAAAATATGGTTGTTTACCCGTTATCACATGCAAATATCCAAATTTTTATACTTTTAGGAATCGATATCTTCAATTTTTAAAAAAAGCTCAAAAATTTTTTGAGAAGCTTAAATTTTTGTATTTGGCTGGAAGGATTTTTTGTATAAATGGCAAAAGTAGATTAAATCGCAAGAAAATATATATTACACAGGTCTATTAAAAAACATGTAAGTTAATGAGCTAAAGTTGTCTTATCTACAACAATATTGTCTCTCATTGCCTTTTCTGTTTTTCATTGTCTCAGGTTCTAGCCCTACAATTAGTAAAAAAAGAATCAACAGGAATGTTCGGCTTCAAACTTTTTAAGCAAAAACTTTGACCTAGATGAAATAGTATTGTAAATTTTTTTAAGTATGTTTTGTAACACCGCAATATGAGCTAATTAAGAATAGACCTGCCATCTTAAAGCCTAACTTTTACCGTTTTTCATAATTAAATTTTGAAAGCCGGCTACAAACATTAAAACTTATTGAAAAATGATAAAAACGCAAAAATTCTAAAACAAACATTTATATAAATTATTTTTGATAGTTAAAATGGTAAATTTAAACTTTGTGTTTAGGTTAAGTTGCCAAATATTCTTTAAAACCTATTTACATATTTTCCTTGGAGTTCCCAAGGCTGCAAAATCAGTTTATAATTTTTATCTATCAAAATAGCCGAGGGCTGATTTTATGTGGGAAAACGGAAAAAACATATAAATACGTGCATATTGTAGATTATTTCTATGAAGTGTAATTATTGGCTGCATTGTTGATTTTTGTCCACTTATTCTATTGAATATATTAATTTTTTCTATATTTTAAATCCATTTGTGAAAAAATGGTTTCTTTTTTTATTTTAATATTTATATGAGGCTTGAAAAGTTTGACCAGAAAAAAGTTTTGCATTACGAAATGATCTCCTTGTTAAAATATAAATAAACAAGGTTTAAGATGTTTTCGATTAATAATTATACTTTATCAAATATTTTAAGAGTTAACCAATTTATATATTTTTCAGAAAAATGAGATGAAAGGGAATTGGAAAAGAGCTGATTGGAAAAAGAGCTGTCAACATTTTTTTTGTGAGAATTGTTTTTTTTTTTTGATTAAGGCACGTTCAAAATCAAATTTTAAAGCAATTTTTTTTATATTTTTTTTTATCAAATTTATTAAAAGAATAGTTTAATTAGATTAAAATTTAATAAAATATTTTACGCGATTACTAAAATTATTTATCATATGTTGTATTTCCTTTTATTTTAGAATGGCGTTTTGTCAAACATGTAAAACAACTTTGAACGTATTTTTTTCATTAACAAAACTAAGTTTTTCATCATAATTCGCGAAAAAACATACTTCTTTTAACGAGACTTAATAAACAATATGATTCTTGATTTGTTAATACAATCAAAGACCGTCTGTGCGTAATTAAGAAAAACACATTTTTTGTGTAGTGTTATAGGATGCGAGTTGAAATTTTTTTTATCAAAATTGAATTCAATTTTTAAAATTAATTCTAAAAAATACTTTTCTAACAACTCAATGAAACTTAATAGCTATAAATATGTTTTTTGAGGCCGCGTTCAGACTTCATTCATATTTGGCGAAAAATCATACAAATTTGGAATCCAAAAAATTTCAAAAACCTTCTTTTTTTATTAAAATTCAAGAAAAGTTTTTTCCATAAAATAATTTATTGCTAATAATAGTCGATTTTTTTTGTTAAAATGCGTTTTATGCCTAAAAAGAAAAAAAATTTTTAAATTTCTAAAAGTTTTTAAAAATGTATGAAGTTTTAACGCGCCCTAAGACATTTCGATTTTAATTTTACGAGCCAAACAGCCTCGGCATTCATATTTTAAAATCTGCTTGACCAACATAACTGACTGATTCATATATTAATAAATTTTTGAAAATTTTAAATTAAAAAAAAATACTGGTTCAATGTTGAAATTTTTTATAAGGGTGGAGTTTTCTTGAGCCTTGTCGAAATTAAAGCATAGATTTAAATATAAATTTATCAAGATATCTCAATATATTTAGAGCAACGCTAAAAATATTGCTAAAACTATGATTAATAATTTTTGATGTAAAAACTTTTGATCTTACAAATTTAAAATTTTAGTATTTATCAAAATGTTTGTTAAAACGGATGAAACCTGAACGCGTGCTTACATATCTATTTTTTAAAGTCGAATCAGAATTATATTTTCTCTTTTAATTTTGATTTTAACATATACGCAAAAAAATATTGAAACCTCAAACCAATATATATAGTGAGTGATATATCTAACGCAACAAATAGGGCTTCTAAGTTTATTCATTTTTTTCAAAAAATTATAAAAACTATATAAATTACAAATTTTTATGGGTTTATATCTCGAACTAACTATTGTTTTTTATGATATTTTTTAACTGATGCATTTTTCCTAAGTATATTTAGAAAATTTATTACATTTATACTTACATCGATACTTAGCTAATAATCATTACTACTAAAAATTCTACCGCTTAAAAAGTTTGCATTGAACCAACAATTTTTTTAAAATTCTTTAAAGAATAAATGAACTTTGAACGGTCCCTATCCATATTTATAACTTTTTCAACACTTCTTTAAAATTTGGTTTTGTAGGCCGAAGGTTGGGCCGACGTCCAAACCGAACTTGATGTGAGTGCCCCGGGACTCGGGCGCCTCTTTTTCAGTCATAACTCTCGTGGTGGGCAACTTCGTTCTAATGAACGTCTTTGTAGGAGTCATCGTGGCAAACATTAGTGATGCGCTGAGCTACTTCAAAGTTATTTTTATTTTATAATTTAAGTTTAAGAGGCGATGTTAATGTTTCTTGTAATGCAATTTTATTTATCTTCTGAGAAGATAAATTAAACTACATATATTATAAAGTTAACATGTTAAATATAGAATTAATATAGAGGTTATTATAATAAACATTTAAAAAAACCTACAAAGCAAATTATATTATTTAAAAAAATATAAAATTTTTTACCTGGAACTAAATGTTTGTAAAAAAATGTTTCCTATTCAAAAAATTTTGAACAAACATTTTAAATAAAAATTAAAGAACCTACAAAAAATAAATCAAATTTATATTTTTATAAATAGGATAAATTTTACGGGAATAAAAATTTATTAAAAACAGCCCCAAATATTATATAAACCTTATACCATCTTTTTTTTAAAAAACCCTACAAAAAATAAATAAAACAATTCTGATTATAAATAACTAATATTATACCTCGTGGATATAAAAGTTTTAAAAAAAGGGCTTTAAATGTTTAAAAAAAAATTAAGAACTAAAACTTTAAAAAATTATAATTAATAAATATTATATCTTGTAACGTGGAACTAAATCATTATGTAGAACAATCCTCATAATAACTTATAAACACCTTGTACAAAATTTTAATAAAAATTAAATCTTAAAAAATAAATAAATTTTATAATTAAATTAAAATTGTAACTATTCGTATTTAGCTTTTTAGAAATTTTAAATGAGTCAATTTGAATTATTAGCGTTTATATGGATTTAATTACAAATTTTGTAAAGTTTGTGCACACTTTGATTGCTCAGGATATAAGAAGAGTATTGTAAAAAAAGTGAACCCCAAATTTCAATTACAAGTTTTCAGAATTTTTAAAATGGAATTAACTTTGAACGCATCTTTATTAAAAAAATTTACAAAAGTTTCTAGCATGTAATTTAAAAATTTTCAAGCCGTTTTTAAATCGGGCCTGGTCGCCCTGGAGCTGGCCTTAAAAATAAAAAAACCCAAGTTTACAACGGGTTGGGCCTAAGTAGTAAAATATGCCGAGGGGTTAGCCAAAATATCACGGCCCCGTTTAGGCTCTAACATTAATACTGTGTTTAATTAATATATTTTGTTGCAAAAATGTTTATATCTTGCTATATAAAGTTTTCGGGAGGACATTTATAGTTTTAATCTGGGCAGCAAAAATAAAAAAATAAAGTTTGAGCCACATATTCCGATATTGTAATGATTGAAATTTTTTAAACCATAAAATGTTTTTATTAATAGGAAGAGCAAGCAATCTTGACTGAGCGAATATGTGCCAAGAAAAAGCCATTCTTTTTGCCAAATATCAAGAAAGAGTAGCCGAGCTGCAGGGATTCCTTAGTAATGATTAGTTTTTTAAATATATAACACACATTGCTAATGTAGATCAAGCCCGGAATTAGACATGGACCTAAGCAAAATTTTCAAAAGAGGGCGGGATGGCAGTACCACATTTAGATACAAAATCGAGCCGGGTAGGGCGGCAACGCATTTTTTGCCTTATTTATGACTAAAATAGGCAATTTGTTTTCAAACAAAAAAGGGTATTATTCTATGACTCTGCTTTTTTTACTAATTTTATAGCAAGGATATATAGCCTCACAACATGAAGTTTTCGGGCCTTATTTGTAAATTCGAGTCGGGTAGGGCCAATATTGAAACAAGTATGGGCCGAAAATTACTAATTGCCGTCTTATGAAATAATAAAGCGAAAAAAAATTTAAAATTAATGGGCAGAGTTTTAGAAACTTTAAATATGCAAAATTTTTTTAATAGTAACATTTGTAAATGGTCCAAAATTAATAATAACGAGTGAGCTTTACTAATTTTACGGTCAGATTTTCATGCTCTACATCAATTTTATTAACCAATAAGTTGCCACTTGAGTATCGAATCTATGAATTCACTGAAGTGACCAACCTGATTATTTGCCAAAACCTAAATTTTTTTATATTTTTGGACCTTTCTTTATATGCTGTTTTTTTGTCTAATGAATAGAATGTTTAATTTTTTTCATCATTGATTGCTGTATCAATGTGATTGATGTCTTCAATGTAATGGTTTAACAATCAAAAATATTTGAGCAAATTTAATGTAATTTTTAAAAATTTATAGAAGGCCGTGTCTTATAATAGTTTGGCTTTGTCGTCAAATCAAGTGTTGCTTTTGTATTAAAGGCGCCGCAATAATGCAAATGCCTTATATAACCATGATTTATTTGTGTTTTAAATAATTTTTTGAAAAAGTGAAAATAAAAAAAGGACATGTTCAAAATTATATGGTTTTATCAATTATTGTAAATTTTTATTTTTTAAAACATATATCGATTACAATTGCTTTTATTAATTAATTGTTTTAGGAATCATGAAAATTAAATTATAGTTATATTTGATAGAAGCGAACAATGGAGTATTTTGAAGACTTTAATTTTCCAAAAAAAACCTCAACTTTTACACGTCCTAAGGAAATTTACGTATAATAAATGACTGTTCTTTTAGGGTAATTATACGCAAGCCTGGAGAATAAAAAAGAGTCAGCTCTTAAAGGGGGAAAAATTAGGGCAAAGCTTGTAAAAAAGAGCTTTTTAAGAAGCTTCATTTTTTCTTAGCAATAAGGGGCTTTTTATTTAAAGAGTTTTTTTGGGCTTTTTAATAATAATAATAATAATAATAAATTCCATTCTAAATTCAAAATATAAAAAACTAAAAAGGACTTTTGAAACGGGCGTTTCCTCATATTTATTGGGGCTTTTGTGTTAATATTTAAAATTTTTCTATTTTTTTCTATTTTTTTTGGCCACAAAAAAAACCCATTTTTTCTCTTTGGCCGACACTTTTTTATCAGCATTGATTATATGGTCGGATATGTCTTTCTTATTTTATGTTTTAGTGTTTTTTTGTATAAATACTTGCAATAATTAATATCAATGTCTAAAAAATATAACATTAATATTCAATAATCCCTTTAACTCTTATTTCATATATATTTTCTTCTTTCCAAAGCCTCTTTTGCCTTCAGCTATTTTTGGTCTATATCGAAAGACATTTAAATGACAGATTTTGCTACCTCGAGAATACCCTAAAGAGAAAAATTAGATTGTATTTTCATATTAAAATCACTTGTAACTTATAATTATTATGAAATAAAATTATTAACATGCTCTTACATTAATATTTAATTTGATTAGACATAACGGTAAACGAATTTGAACCCTAAAATGGCAGGTTTGATCTCTGTAGTTAGTTAGCTCAGAACTCTCGAAATAATTAAACTATACAAAATTCTATTTATTTTGCCTTTAACCTAATTGGTGTATGTTAAAATTCTAAACCTAATTCCACTTTTGATAATTTCACCTGATGCCGAGTGACGTTTCAATATTACTATTTTGTAATATATATATGGTAGAATTTATTTAATAACAACATTCAGGATGCCAAAGGTGCAGACAAAAATTTTCACGCAAACATTCAGGATTTTTTTGTCACTCTTTCTCACGAGGAATTGATCAGTGTGGCCGATCCCTCGGCCAGTCTCATGTGGATGGAAACGTTGCAAAAGTCGTTGATGCATCAGGAAAATGTTTCGTGGAGGTTGTTTAATTTATTCAAACGAAATTATAAATATTAACACACAGCATCGAAGAACTGAATTACAAGATTTAATTTATTTTAGGGAACGTAATTTTTGTGCTTATGGCCACGTTCAAAATGTTGTTCTGATTTTAAAAATTCTATGTAAAAGTTACCAATAATCATATAAAACAATATACTTTAAAGAAAAAATGTATGAAATAAAATAAAATTTCTAAAATTTACGAAAAATTCACTCTGAACTAAAATTTGGCATTTTGTAAAAATTTCTTTTTCACAAAATTTTCAATATATTTAAGATTTTGAAAACAAAAGTTTATTTTGAATTGCAAAACACGATCAAATATTTTTAATCAGGAATAAAAATGTCATTCTGGCCAAGGAGTCTAAAAGTGTCAACATATTATTAAAATATATTATTGGCTATTTTAAAGGTAAATAATTGTCAAAAATTGACTTTTCTATTAGATTTTTGCTATCTATACAATTTAAAAAAAAATAAATTTTGATTTAAAAGAAAGCGTTGATTTCATATATTTTTTCATGAATATAAAAATTTTATAAAGGCATTTGAAGCAATAATGCGATAACATGTGAAAGGGGTTATTTAGAAATTATTAGCTATGTTAGATTTATATAAACCTAAATATATTTAAAGTTTTCATCATGTGGTAAAAGATGTTTATAAAACCAATATAAGAAAGTTAAAATTTTCAAAAAAATGAATTAGCTTTAGACGCGCCCAAACACACCAATACTTTTTTTGAGGATGCAATTAAACCGATTTTTAAAGTAGCAAAAATATTTTGTCTACCATTTTTTTTTGAAAAATGTGTGAATGTATAAAATATAAAACTTTACATTTGAAAACCGTAAAATAATATAAAGGTACAATTATTTTCTTGAACCCTCTTATTTAAAATTAAATCATTTTTTTAATATTTTTTTAATTTTTGTAAAGGGAGCCATCTAATATAAAAAAACTTAAAGCTGAATTCAATAATTCAGGCTATTTTGTTGCCTAAATTAATTAAATAAGTAAAAACCTAATATCTTTTGTAACTTAAATTACACAGGGGGTCAACAAATATTATATGGTCAGAACCGTGAATTTTATGAAAACATAAAAAAATGAGCCATCCCCATGATGAGTTTAATCTCTTATATTTTTCGTTTTTCTTAGTTTCTTTTTCCGTATTTCTTAGATCCGTCTATAACAAAAAAATGGCCCTTATTAGCCAAATTGACAGATCTATATATACACTAAAAAGAAAAATTTTAAAAATCTTTTTGGTTATAATAATCCCTTTTTAACTTATATTTTTAATCACAAATAATGAAATTATAAATTTTATCACATAGTATCGAAGTGAATTACAAGATTTAATTTAAATAATAGCGAATATATTTTGCGTGCAAACTTAAAAACGGCCAGGATAAAATGCTATCGGGTATTAATTAAAAGATTAATAATGAAGTTATGAATCAATAATAGTTTAAATATTGGAGATGTAAGAAATAAAATTTCAATTTATTAACGTTTTTCGGAAAACTCACTTTAAAACATTTTTTACAATTTTAATAAAATTTAAAATTTTTAAAACTGACTAAGTCTAGTTTGAATTAGAAAACACGGTCAAAAATGATTTAATCATGACTAAAAATGGCACTTGGATCCAGGAGTTAACTAAAAGTGTCAAAATATTGTTTACATGTATTATTGGCTATTTATAAAAAATAATATTTTAAAGAGTTGACCTTCCTATTAGATTAATAGCTATCTATAAAATTTACCGAAAAAGATGTTGTAAGCAGGCCTGGTAAAAGATAGAGTTAGCCCTTAATGGGGATTTTTAAAACTTCTGAATTTAAAATCTTATAAAGGCTTTGAGAGAAAAAAATAACGAGATAATATGTAAAAAGGGCTATTTAAAACCCCATTATTAGCTATATCAAATGATTCTTTATCTAAACGCAAATGTATTTTAATAATATCCAACTGAATATTTGGTACTTTAAAAAAGTTTAAAAACCAAAGCTTTAAGTTAAGAAGATTTTAAAAAATAAAATTAATATGCTTTAAACGCTACCATACTCTTCATAGTTTATTTTCCTAATCTTCATAAAATTTGTGAAAAACAAAATAAAAAGTTTAGTCAAAAAATAGGTTTTTTTTTCAGCTATGTTATAAAGAAAAATGGGTTTTCTCTCTTGTATTGGAAATGGTTTCTTTAGTTAATTCTCTGGGGGAGGGGGGATTTTCTCTAAGAGTACTAAGAGCTTTTTTCTCCCTTTTTTTGGCCCGAGAAAGTTTATTTTTTTCTCCTGTCTACACTTTTCCCAGCTCTGGTAAGTCTCAAATTCGTCTAGGATTGGGCAATGTAAATAGAATTGCTGTTTTCGCTACCTTCCATTACATTTAGTTTTTTTAACACAAAAATTTAGGCACAAACTAGGATCATGGTGGAACTTTTGCGTATGTAATAAAATGAGAAATAAAAAATGCAAAATTTATTTAAATAGGCCCTAGCCTAATGTAATAAATTGCCTTGGGGTAAAAGTTATGATAAGTCTTTTAATGGTTTGTTTTTCTTAAAATGTAAAACGATGGGATTTCCTGTGTGTCTTTTAAAGCGTTCTCTCAATGACGGCAAAGCTATAATGCAAATTGCCTTTATATAATGTAATGTGTTTTTGTCAATTTTTGGAAAAATAAAAACAAAAATGGACAAGGCCGAAGATGGAAAAATTTCCAAGTATTGGCCTTTCCACAATAAAAAAACAAAAACTTTAGGCTTTTAAGTCCCATACACTTTTCCAACAAAAAGTTTTTTTTTTGCCGGTACTCAGCCTATAGTAGTTTTCACTGAATGATACATATTAACATAGGTCGACAGATATCAACATAAAAAAATAATGTTTGACACTGAAATGAAATGATTCCAATGGCCTTATCTCATAGATATTTTCCGTTTTTACTTCATTGGGCTATTTTTCTACGTTCATATTGAATGGCCTTTTTTTGACTAAAGTGACAGATTTTGCGACCTCGAAAACACCCTAAAAATATTCAAGATTTTTTATTCATATTAAATTCACTTGTAACATATATTTTTAATTTCAAGTAGAGAAATAACTTTTAAGTATATCACTCATAAATCAATAGTTAGACTATACAATATTGGCATCCCAACCTAAATATGACCCTATAATCTCTTTTTAATTATTTTTTAAAGTTTGATAACAGTTTAACTATTGTAAATACAAAAACAATTTTTTTCAATATTTTTTTTTTTTTTTTTTATTTTTTAACATTTTTTTCTGAAATTTTTAATGTTTCCTATAGATGACTTCCAAAGTATAATTAGATAAAACGATAAACGTGTTGGGAAATTCCGAAAGTGGCAGGTTTGATCTTATAACTTTCCAAAGTTTATTGACCTGTGTAATAATACTCTACGTAGAATAGGGAATTTGCTCAACGCCTTATCAAATGTTATTTTGGCCGAATACGAAAGGCGAAAAACTGTCAGCGCAAAATGTTTTGGAACGTTCTCTAAAGACAGAAGGGGAAAAGGTAGCAACAAACATTGGCTATCACTTAAAAAACGGGCTACTGTCGGATCTCCTCACAAAGAACATTACGAAAACTAAGAATTTATTTTTGCTAAAAAAATGGAAAAAATGACTCAAAAATATCTGCATAAATATATTATTGTATGAACACAATTTAAATGATTTTTTGCTTTCTTTCTTATAAGTTTTACCCCGTGTTCCGTTCAGGTGAAGTTAAATATGTCGAAAAAGTAGAAAAAAAAGGACCAACAATATTTACGGCTCAGAATTTTACTTTTAGAAAAAGAACATTTTATAGATTTAATATAAATTTATAAACAAATTTAAAATCAAAAATATTTAACCACCTTGTTTTTCGGCATGAATGCCTGTATGCTATTTTATTAGTCATCAATTTTTATCTTACCAAACTTGAAAGTCTGCTCCAAGCTCAAGCAAAAATAACAAAGATCTACAATAGATGAAGAGCGTCTTGTAAATTATCCTATATTGAAAAAAAGTCAATTCTATTCTTCATCAAAAATTATTTAATATTAAATGGGTCACGCCCATACTTTTAAGTAGAACAATCATTTAGGAATGAATATTATTTTAGTTGACACGTAGTTAGACAGGTGAAAAATGTTACATTGAATGCACGGTGTGGCAAGCTCACCCCAATTAAAACCTTACTTTATCTCAAGAGTTCGTATAGTTTATATGGGCTGAATATCTCTTCTAAAATGGCACAAAAATGGCGCCCAATTTTAAGATTTAACCTCAATTCCTTTTGAAATAAAATTAGAAAATGTTAAAATCATTTGTTTATATTTATAAACAAGCGTATTCAAAATTATTTGGGGGATGGGAGGGGAATTTGGGGAAACAATATGGTGGGGTATGTTGTCATATAGGCCTTTCATTTTTAACATAAGGAATGATCATTTAGAGAAGAGGAAAGGGGTGCGCACCACCCCCGTTTTTACCCCAATAAACTAACCTACTTTTTCTATAGTTAGTGCCCAATTTGCTAGATTGTAATGTTTTTTGAATAGCTTTTTTAATCTTTCTTAGACTTTTGAAATTAACAATATTGCATTATTGATACCAATTTAACTACACATTAGTGTTTTTCACGGACTTGCCCTATCCAATCCAAACATTTTTGTGCCCGTCCAAGTTCGTCTGATCCAATATTTAATTTATCCGATCCGTTCACAAGCAAGATGTCCAAAATTTACATGTAAATTAACCTCATTAATCAAATATATTTGTCAACTACCGCCAAAAAGATAAAAATGTACTTGTATTTAAATATCATTTACAGCAAACTCTCTTAAAGCAAAACAATAATTGTTAATTACATGTTATAAAAGAGTAATTTAAACCAATTAAATGTAAAAATATTTAAATTTTAAGGTCAAGATACCGATCCGATAGGAGACAAAAATAATAATTTAACGTCATAATCCGATCAGCACCGATTGAGCCAAGGTCCGATCCGGCCTAATTCGGCCGGATTTTCGGGTTTCGATAAGAAACACACTAAACATAACTGTTAGGAAAATAATGGCGTGTATAAATTTGAACATAAAGTCCAATGATAAAAACAATTTATAATTTCATAAAAACACGCTCGTGTCAAAAATTGAATGTTTTTATATATGGATCTATGTTAAAAAAAAATCTCGAATTATCAATTATTAAATTGACAAGAGAAAAAAAAATGATTATAAATAATAATGATGAGACATAAAATTAAATGCGTATTGAAAAAATTGGAATTTTATATAAAAATAGGTTTGCACATATAATTCCATAGCTAGTCAATAAATAGACAGGGTTAACATCATTAAATTGCACTAAAGTTTCTAAAAAAGAACAAATGGATCGGTACGAGATAAAATTAAACTCATAATTAAATGAAAAGGTGCTCACACAGATGACCGAACTCTCTTAAAAAATTTACCGGGGCATGCAGGACCTACCTGTTAAAAAACCACCCCGTCACACCCTCTTCTTCTTTAAAACCGCCTTCTCTTAAGGGCTTTGGCACTTTTATATCGAACATTTAAAGTTTTAAAATAGGATAAATAAATTTTTCATTCTCTTTAATTTGAGATTGAATTCACACCTAAAATAAGTTTAAAAAAAGAAAAGGTTAAAGGAAACATTTCAACTTAGAAGCAAAAATATAAAAAAAGTTATTTTTAAATTTTATTTTTAATTTAGATAATAATATGGGCCATTAAAATTTAAAATATATTAAGGTTGCACACAAGACGTTAACCCTTAGTCAATTTATTTGATCAGATGTAGCAAAGCCAGGGTTATGACATGGTATTACTTAAAGACATTGAACGACTAAATAATGTTTTCCTAATATTTGGAGTCCTAACTTGCGACTAATAGATATTTTATTTAAGAGATTTTAAATCAGGGGTTTAGAATGAACTGCTAAGCGTTATTTATTTTATGGATTTAAAGGATGTGATGACGCACCTTATTCATCATTGACATTGCACAATTATTTTAAACGGGTTTGTATAAAATAGTGTTATAACTTCCTGGTTAATAGGTTTTTTATGCGTGAATAAAATATATTATGAAAAAAGAATATTTTATTCCTTATTCACCTACATATAATAAAAATTATTTATTTTGCTAATGCCAAAAGTTTGCTATTGCCCTGAACCGCTTAATGACCTACAACATAAAAAAGGTAAAGTATCATTCATTAATTAATGAAAATGGTATAGACTAAAAATCGACTGCAACATAATTCAGTTGATTGGTTTTGATAATTTAAAGTGAAAAATCTTTTGAGTTTAAGCTAATTGCAGGTTTTTAAATTGACAAATATTATACATCAATCATCTGAAGCGACCTTGAGCAAACTTTTATGCTTAAAAATGTTTAATAAACCGTTTCCTATAATTCGATGGACCCCGCGTTTAGTTTAAATCCTTAATTTTGTATGTTTCCATTTACGCATTCTTATGTATCAAGTAGTCAGTAGTTTCAATCTATCTTAAAGATATTACAATGCAAGTCCTTTTATACCCATCTATTAAATATCCATTTGCGAGACCAATTAAGACATATATCAAGTTTTTTCATAAAAATATTGAAATACATTGCTTTGGAACGCTTTTTAAACCTGCCTAGTAGAAAAAAATACCTTATTTTGTTTTGTTATATAATGGCCATTATTAACACTGTATATGTTGTAAATATATTCTCCAATAACCGCTATCTGAAATAGCTGATATTAGTCCGTCAAGAAAAAAAAATGATAACGGATATTAATAATAATTTAATTTAAAATGATTATTTTTCTCAAATTTTTAGTTGTTGCAGTAATATCCTGCAGAGGGGGCTTAGATAAAGATTTTGTACAGTTTTATCCTTATGTAAAGCATAAAGAATTTTAATTTTCCATTGAAGCACAGGTTCTTTGAATCACACCTTTACACAGGCCTTAAAATATCATACATTTATGTAAGAAGTATATATAAAACCTTGAGACTATTTTTATTTTATAAGCGGACCTAGACAAAATAAAATTAAGATCGATTCTTTTTCCATGACTAGGTCAAGGCCCTTAGAGCATGAGCAAATTTTTAACAGTCATTTACATTTTTAAGGATCAAACGAATAGGCTGAATCGTTATTAATACAAGCCCTAGTGTTTTTTGTGTTTTGAGATATACATGATCAGAACCTCAGGGATTACAAATAGCGTATTTTGAGATATACATGAACAGAACCTCGGGGAATACAAATAGCGTTATGTAAGATTCATTTCACCTTGAATAACCTATTAAGTATTCTCCTCCATAAGCTCAAAATGTACTAGCTTACCCATTAGAAATTTTCAGAGAGTTGGGGAAAAAGATAGTGACTTAGTTTTTAATTCACATATCGACAAATTTTAATTTTCGGTCGGGATACCCTATAAGGATTCGCAATCAAGTGCCTTCGTTCAAAAATCTGTGTGTAGTTATTTTTTATAACACGTCCAGATTTCATTATTTTGTTATTTAATGGTTAGCCAAACTTATAAAAATTGTTTTATATTGAAAAAGAAGCCACCTAAATGTTAATCAAATATGTTCAATTTTTTTTCCTTTTTTTTTCATTAAGCCATGTGCAAAGTGATTTTTGTTGAATAAATTAGTTTGGCATTTTTCAAAAATTGCGTTCATATACAAAATAAATTTCATAAAAATTTTAAAAATTTTACGAAAATAAAAATTCACTTCTATATTATTTTTAAATAAAATACTTGAATGCGAATCAACACAGAAAACTTGACCTGGGTGCCCTAATTGATGCAAATTAAATTAGAATTTAGCGTGTAAGTTTTTATAATAATAAGTATTACAAAATCATTTTCCCCATATAATGAAAAATAATGTAATTAAAAGAATAATTTTAAAAATTAAAAAAAATGGTTTAATGCAGGAGGTAGAGCTTTATTGGTCGTTGGTCATGTCTATACAACACTAATCTCTATATTCTATAAAAAAATTTAGATAATTTGCTTAAACATTTATTTTATTATAATTAAAAACATGAAAATATTATTATTTATATGAACAAAAATTATAATAACGTTAATATATATTCATTTAGTTTATGAAAAAATAATAATTAATTTTACATTCCATTCTTACAAATATATATAACCAAAAATTTACAATAAAGGAGTTTAATTATGACAAGGTATAGTATTTTTTTTTACACATTTATTAATTGGGTCTTGTTCCAATTTCAACACTTTGAATTATTGGAAAAAATCAATAGCATTGAAGAATTTTACAGTGGTTCGAGAGAGAACTTTAAATTCAATATAAAGAGCCTAGAAATAATTGTTGAAACATATGTAATAATGTAATAAATATTAAAATGAAACAGAAATTATCAAATAAAATAAATAAAAATAAAAAAATGTCCCTATCTTGAAGGGCCTCAGTTTTAATTATATCAAGTCCGAGCGCCATCTACAAATAGGAAGAAACAAAGTTTTTAATTGGGCACATATTTATGTAGATTTGCTATGCATCGACATATCTTTAATTCATGTCCTCTCCTTGGACCTATAAAAATATGACCCTTTGTAGAACTCACATTAGGGTGCGTTGCATTTAAGCTTAGGTTATTTTGGCTTTTTTATAAAAAAAATTTTTTTATGATTTTCAATATTTTTTTAATAATTTGAATCGGCCTTTGTTGTATGTGGGATCATTAAGAGTCATTTGGCATAAATAAAAAATTTTTTTAAGAGCGCTTTAATTGTTGAGTTATTTTTTTTTAATATAACGCATTTTAACAAGAAATCCCTGCACTGAAAATACCTTTTTTTTTAATAATAGTTTTTGAAAAATTAATACAAAATAACTTAATAGTTAACCGGCCAAAAGCAAAAATAGTCTGTTAAAATAAATTGTTTGAGACGCTACTCCCCCCCTCCATGGTTCCAAATGAGCCCTGCCAATTGAAATTTTTTAAAATAGAATTTGTAAAATTAGAAAATATCACATTTGTTAAATTTAGAATATATTGTAAGAATAGGTTTGTTCATACATTCTTATTTATATTAGTTTTGGTTGTGGCCTTGTTCAAAGTCCGAATTTTAATTTTATATATTGCACAAAAAAAACACTTATGCGAGAGTTGAGCTCTAAGCATTAAAAAAATACAATAATACAAAATCTTGCATTCTTTTATATTTAATCAAAAAAAAATTATGTGATAAACCTTAGACAAAAAATCAAAAAATAATAATTTTAACGGCTGTTGTTTATAATCAAATAACGGGTACAACTTTATTTTGAAAACGAGGCAAATATTTATTAAAAAAATTTTATTTATCTTAAAAAGATTATATGCAGGCAAAATATACACATTTTGTTTTTGTTAACTTAAAAAAGTTCTATCAAAAAAAAGTAAATTATTTGTTTTGCAAGATTATAAATCTTGGGCAATTAGACAACACTTAGGAATGTTTCGAATAAATAGGAAAAGTTATTAACAATGAAATTGTTTAAACAAATATAATATTTAATCAAATCAATATAAGGGCCATTTTTTATTAATAGCGCAAAAAATCTAGGAAGATTTCATTTGCATTAATATTTGTTCCAAATAAACGGGTAAATCCTTTCAAAAAATATTTGATAAGTAACCGCAGAACAATTATAGTTAAATTTTATGTTCCATTTAGGCAACAAAATAATTTTTGAAGTTCAAAAATTTCTTGTGGAAAAAATTGTTAGGTATTTTAAAAATGTTTTTGCTGATGCACGAAAAGTGAAAAATCTATTTTTTTTTTGATTTACGGATAAATCAAACATGGCAAATTAAATAATATTTTTTTATTTTATCAACGTCCTCTTTGTTTCCATATTTGGGGGAATAACTAAGTCATGAGCCTTTTTAGCGATGGCCAGTTTTGACTTAGGATCCGTGATGATTTGATGTTCGTACGGGGACTCCTTGGTGCCGTGGAGAAGCAAAGACCATTGCTTGATATTACCGGCTTGGGGATCATTACCTTGAATATAGAACATAATGTAAACATTTAGAGTGGCGTATGGGTCTATATTTTTGTTGATACTAAATTCAGCAAATTATTAAAAAATATTCATTTCATTGATTTCGTTAATTATTTAATTTATTCACTTTAAATATTTAATTATAATTATAATAAAATCAAAGAATCTTATACTTTTTGATTTAATTAAAAAATTTGATAAGATATAACTATATTGAATGTTTTTCAATTACTATTTACTAATTAATTAATATAATAGCACAAAAAAATATATTTTTCATAAGTAAAAAACAACTAATGTCCTTCTTCAATATTTTTTGTTCTAGCCGTCGAAATCTTAACCCCCTTCTCTACCCATTAACATTTAAAACCAAAATGTAAAAAGTGACATTTTCATGAGGTCGAGACTCAAAACTTAAATATAATTTCGCATTTTTTAATTGAGCTTTTAAAGTTTGCCCCTACCCCAATGTTTTGCCGTGATAATTTTAAAGTCAAAAGATGTCAATTATATTTTCATTTTAGAATTAAAGCTTTTTTTTAGCATTGCATCTGTTTTATTCTTGTTAAATAAAGTTTGCAGAATTAACCTTTTCTAGAATTATAATGGTATTACACTCTTAAGTTATTTCATCGCAATCGCGGATAAACGAATTTAATAATTATGAATTATTAATAAAGCAAACATTCTATTTCAAAAATTTGATAATAACACAGGTCAACAAATGTCAATGGCATAACCGTGAATTTTATGAAAACATAAAAGAATATATACCCAAGATGGCCTTGTCTCATATATATATTTCGTTTTTCTTAGTTTCTTCCGGCTTCGGCTCTTTTAATCCGTCCATATCAAAAAAATGGCCTTTTGGACCAAATTGGACAGACAGATCGAAAATACTCTAATAAGAAAAAATTTAAGAATTTTTTTTATATAAAAATCTCTTGTAACTTATATTTATCATCTCAAATAATGAAAAATAAATTTTTTTCGTATATCAAGCTTTTACATCAGGATTTAGATAATACGAAATGTTTCGCGTCCAAACTATAATACGCCACAAATTTAGGTTTTCAATATAAGTTTTATTTGAAGTTTAAACAGTTTAGCTGTTGTAAATATGCAAAAAAAAATTTATTTTTTTTTTGTTTTTAAATTTTTTGTTTTTTTGGCATTTTTTTTAAAATTATCAATGTTTATAGCTGACCAACTAAGTTTGATTAGAAAAAACGGTAAACGGATTGAAAATCCCTAAGATGGCAGGTTCGATCTCCGTAGTTAGCTCATAACTCTCAAAAATTTGTTGACCTGTGTAATACTACACCACTGTATTTTAATAAAATATTGAACTAAATTATCGTAATCAAAAAATATATTTTAAAAGGTTTGGAAAGACAAGTGGGTGTTTTTGAGGGACGGAAAAGAGGATTCAAGAAAAGAACACATTTTTATAAAATAACTTTTTTTCAATTTTGACTTTTTATTTTTTAATTTGTTATTAATCACTAATTTAAACAAATTAGGAACTAATGCAAGAAATCTTTTATTTTATATGTCTGAGTTTTGAGCTTGTAAAAAATCATTTTTGGCATTCGTGACTTTTGAATGTTGATCGAGGGCTGAAAGTCTGGTTTTATGGACGAAAAGGTTGAAAAACAACTAGTAGTTTATGAGCAGATAAATTATTAAGAAATTTTTATACTGCGTCTAGCATTAAAAATATCATAAAATATTGATATTTTTTAACAAAATTTCAAAAAATATTATTATTATATGCCTATCTTTGTTTTTAGAATATATGTCAGCGTCCAAACGTAATATTCCGCCGGCGGAATATTGTCTGGACTTGAGCTCAACGTCCAAAGCGTATATTTCGCCGGCGGAATATAAATTGGCGTATAGTCAACGACCAAAACGCATTTTCGCCGGCGGAATATTGTCTGGACTTTGAGCTCAACGTCCAAAGCTTATATTCCGCCGGCGGAATATAAATTGGCGTATAGTCAACGTCCAAAATGCATTTTTCGCCGGCGGAATATTGTCTGGACTTGAGCTCAACGTCCAAAGCTCATATTCCGCCGGCAATGTTGCACAATTTAAGGGACAAACAAACTTAATGTGTTAAATTTTTAAATATCAATCTTTAGATGTTTTTGATTTTTTATGCTTAGATTATGAAATGTTAAATAATTATGGGTTAATTTGAAATTAAGGTTGAGGGCTAGAATGGTGTTTAGGAGTATAGTATAATGCTCATCTTTTCAGCTCTGAGCGCTAAGCTCTCACTCTTTTCTCACAATACTCAGTAGCGGTGCATGTTTTGTAGCTTCTTAAGGTGGTCGGTTTATATAGTATTTTCCTCGGTTCTCATATCGTCATCTTCCCACCGACCTCCTTGATGAATTGAAGAGTTTATAATACTTTAACCTGAGACCGGATTTGGCACACTCCGTCTCGTTACACACTGTTTTCATTTTTTCTGTTCAGACGTCCATAAATCTACTTATCTAACTATTTTAGCATTATAGCGCAAAAAACAGGCAAATCTAAACAATCAAAATTTTGGCCCGGACAGACATTTCGGGCCTAGCGGCAGGGGCCGGGTGGCATATAGCCGGACGCTATTTAACCGGACGGGCTTTTAGGTCCCCAACCGAGAACACTACCAAGAAGTGCGCTAATGAATTCTAATAACCGCGTAAATTTTTATTTATACTTAATGGGCGGAAGACCTTAAAACGTCGATGTAAACAATGCTGTCACTTTAAATCCCCGAAGATCTTAGTGCGCAATAAAGTTATTAATGATAATAGTTATTAAAAAAACTTACCAAGGTGCGTTAAAACACGAAGGTGATTATTGAGAGCGCGCGAAAGACTTCTAAGACTAGAGGGACTGCACTGATGTCAGACTTACTGTCAGACTTTTAGGGAATATTAAACGATAAAAAACCAAAACCAAAACCTTTTAAGCTTTATCTCAGCTCTCTCGTTCAACCGTTTTAGAGTTAGGTCATTAAGGACCAGCTTGACCAGGCTTATTAAATACTAAATTGGTGTTAAGGTAATGGGAGGTATATTATTAGTTAAATATTTGCAATTTTTGTAGAGTCAATAAACAGCTTTAAACATTTTTAAAGTAAATTTTGAACTCCACTAGTCCCATTTATATTTTTATGCACCGATAAATAATTGAAATAATTTAAAATGACATTTAGCTCAATAAAATTTTAGGTTCGAAATATACCAATGTCAATATTTTGACAATTTTTTTGGATCCCTTGCCAATCTTTGAAATAAAAAAATTTATATGATAACTCCCAGCATATTACAATTAGAGTTTAAACCGGCCCGTAAAATTCCCGCCCAAACCATCTGGCAAATCATAACTTAGACCCTGCCTGCCCATAATTATTTTTTTCATTTTTAATTCTGTTCGACTCAAATACCTCCCGGAAATATGTTAATAGCTATTTCTTGTTTGGGTTATCAATATACAGAGTGCCGGTAATACTTTACATCGTGTTTCCTATTTGATTCGTTAACAATGTTTTTTTTTAAAAAAGGCAAAATAAAATAAATTTGGCCCCGTTTACTTTACGTATTTTACAGACTGCCTTCGCCTTTAAATAGTCTAAAAAGTTACATGAGGCTAAAATTATTATTTGTCTAACACCCAAAAAAAATTATTTGTTAATGAATAATAGGGTTCCTTGGTAAAGAAGTTTAAGGTGGGGCTATCGATTAAATGACATATTTTTTTCTACAACAGTTAATTTAAATTTTAATGTCTAGCACCTAGTTTTAATTCTCCATTTAAAATAATGTTTAAATGTTATTGCTTTGTTTCTGACAATATAAATGAGAGAACCAATACGCTTTGTCATTCTACAAAATTTTGTTTTTTCTTGTGAAATTGTAAAATACTTGATATTTTTGTAATATTTTATCCGAGCCCTCAATCGTTATGAATTTTACCAATTAAAAACTACATTATGTTAATGGTAACACAATTCAATATCAATGACACAACCGATTTTACGAAAACATAAAAGAATATGTTTCCATAAATCTTATTTCAAATATATCTTTCGTTTTTCTTAGTTTCTTCCGGCCTTGGCTCCTTACATCCGTCGATATCGAAAAAATGGCCTTTTTTGATCAAATTGACAGATCGAGAATACCCTAAAAGAATAACTTAAAAATCTGTTTTTCATTTGAAAATACTTTTTATATATTTATCATATCAAATAATGATCGGCATTTAAATAATACAAAATATTTCGCGTCCAAACTTAAATGCGATACGATATATTAACGGTATTTAATAAAAGTTTTACTTTTTTTTGGGTGAGGAGCTTTGAAATCGCTATGCGGCGACGTTCATAACCCCTTGTGTCAATAGAATTAAGCGCGTATCTTCGCCAATACCATAATATCCATCGAAATGACGCCGCACTCTCCGGAATATTATAGCATGCAGGTTTTACAACCCTGGCATAGGTCGAAGGCCAGAGTCATCACCTGCTAAAACAATGCCCCCTCTTGCCCTACATCTCTTGAAAGAGACGGCATACCCGTCAGAGCATAGCCCCTTTTAGCCCTGTCGGGTACTAGGCAATCACTTAACCTAAACTAAGAGCTAAAGAATTTTCGGCCAGAAAACTGGCAATATTTAATTATATTAATTTGACTGAGCCCTAAAATATCAGTTAACAATATATTATCACATTTATTTGAAGATATTAATTTCATGCAAGTATAAACGTTTATTCCTGCAAAGCAGAGCAGTGGCAAGTGGGTCATCAAAGAATGATTTACAACACGGACAGTCCAAGCACTTGTAACCAATCTTAATAAATAGTCTTGCTTTTTAAAAACTCCACCAATTACCTGCTCTCATATTAAACAGAAGTTTACAGCCGAAAGAAAACTTTATGCAATCAATACTTTTTTTAAAGAAATATAAAAAAGGTTGTGAAGTTTGAACTTAACACTTTAGTTGTTCTAAATATGCGAAAAAACTTTCAATTTATTTTTGTTTTTGAACCTTTTTTGTTTATTTGGCATTATTTCTAAATATTTTCAATGTTTATAGCTTAACTAAGTGTAATTAAAAAAAACGATAACGGATTTATAAATCTTTAAGATGAGGTTTGATCTCCCTAGTTAGCTCATAACTCTCCAAAATTTGTTGACCTGTGTAAGTAGGCGGGGCTAAAAGGGTTAGGTTGTGCCGGGATAAGAAAAATAGGGCGAGGGAAAGTATTTTTTAAGTGAATGATTCTGACTCTAACTTTGATAAGAGACAAACATTGTGCTAAGAAAAAATGATGTCGGGCTTGGCTAAACTTTTTTGATAAATTATACTTTAATTAAAATATTTTTGACAATACCCTGACCTGCATTATGCAGTTTAATTTCAGCAGTTTAAAAACTTGATATCGCATTAAACTTATTATGACAATTTGGCTTTTTATAAATAACCAGGTAAAAAACTCATTTTGTAGAACAAAAAACCTAAAACAATGAATAATTTTGTGTTCGGGAAAATAAAAGACAAAGCTTCATGGGAGATTAGAGATTCGTATATTTAGGCGGGCCAGGTGTGAGTCGAAAATTAGGTAAGGTAGGCCTAGCCGGATATGCCAACTTTAATTATTGTGAGCCTTTCTGACATCATAACTTTTTTTCAAATTCTTTAGATGCCTTGGCTCACCCAATAATCGGGTCAGGCTATAATCTAAATATTTATATTTTCTCAAGATTTGTGAAAGTAAATTTTTATGATCAAGTGGAAGGTCGTTATGATTTATGACTAATATCACTTTTATCAACAACATTTTTTTCTTAATGGAGGAGATAGGTTGCGCGTTAAAGAACGAAAAATTCTCATATGTAACATTTTGCTGCACTAATCAAACATTATAAAGAAAATTTCATATTGAGTTGAGATTTTTTAAAAATAAGATTTTTCAACTTTAAAGAAACACCATTCTAGTGTTTTCATTTTATCAAACTAAATTAATTGAAAAATTTAATATTGTCATAAAGCGTTTTTAGGCACTTTGGTAAGTTTTATAGACACCAGGATCCTCGGAGCATTTAAAGTCACCGGCGCGTTATTATATCTTAACCTTTTATGCTTTCGCCCATTTTTCAGTTTAAAAAAAGTCGGTTAAAATTTATTAGCGCGCCTCTGTGTATCTAAAAATTCTACGCGCTTTCACATATGTAGGTGATTAAATCGAAATTCGAAAGTCCGGCCCGCCCGAAACACAAGCCAGGATCGGTCAAAATTTATAACGGGCCAAATAAACTTGACTTTTATCTAAAATAGTATTTACGGGCAGCGCCTAAGCTTTAAATGTGCTCTTTTTTTACTATTAAACAAGAACTAGAAACCAATTTTTTAAGTTTATAATTAAAAATTTTCGGGCCTTATTTTTGGATTCGATCCAGGCCGGCCATAAATTTGAAAAAACATTTTTAAAAATATAATTGGCTGCCGGGCCAAGTTTAAAATCTAAATAACATCTTTATTGCCTGCCTTCAAAAATCCTCAGCGCCATTCTGAAGGGCTTTCAGATGCTTTGATCTCTTTTATTGTCTAAATTACTTTTAAACTTAAAGCTTGTTAATATTGGCCATTCCGTTATACATTAGGTTCCTCTATACTTTTTATTATTACATAAATTAAAGAGGCGTCCATATGTATTTATGGCACGCGGCATAGGGTAAAAAGAATTTATATTAAGAATTGCCTTCTGAATATTTGAACATATAAATACTTTTGCTTGATTTTTAATTTCATTTCCTTTTTATTCAAATGAGCTAAATGTCATTTTAAATTATTTCAATTATTTATCGGTGCATAAAAATATAAATGGGACTAGTGGAGTTCAAAATTTACTTTAAAAATGTTTAAAGCTGTTTATTTACTCTACAAAAATTGCAAATATTTAACTAATAATATACCTCCCATTACCTTAACACCAATTTAGTATTTAATAAGCCTGGTCAAGCTGGTCCTTAATGACCTAACTCTAAAACGGTTGAACGAGAGAGCTGAGATAAAGCTTAAAAGGTTTTGGTTTTGGTTTTTTGTCGTTTTATATTCCCCTAAAAGTCTGACATCAGTAAGTCTGACATCAGTGCAGTCCCTCTAGTCTTAGAAGTCTTTCGCGCGCTCTCAATAATCACCTTCGTGTTTTAACGCACCTTGGTAAGTTTTTTTTAATAACTATTATCATTAATAACTTTATTGCGCACTAAGATCTTCGGGGATTTAAAGTGACAGCATTGTTTACATCGACGTTTTAAGGTCTTCCGCCCATTAAGTATAAATAAAAAATTACGCGGTTATTAGAATTCATTAGCGCACTTCTTGGTAGTGTTCTCGGTTGGGGACCTAAAAGCCCGTCCGGTTAAATAGCGTCCGGCTATATGCCACCCGGCCCCTGCCGCTAGGCCCGAAATGTCTATCCGGGCCAAAATTTTGATTGTTTAGATTTGCCTGTTTTTTGCGCTATAATGCTAAAATAGTTAGATAAGTAGATTTATGGACGTCTGAACAGAAAAAATGAATCAGTGTGTAACGAAACGGAGTGTGCCAAATCCGGTTTCAGGTTAAAGTATTATAAACTCTTCAATTCATCAAGGAGGTCGGTGGGAAGATGACGATATGAGAACCGAGGAAAATACTATATAAACCGACCACCTTAAGAAGCTACAAAACACGCACCGCTACTGAGTATTGTGAGAAAAGAGTGAGAGCTTAGCGCTCAGAGCTGAAAAGATGAGCATTATACTATACTCCTAAACACCATTCTAGCCCTCAACCTTAATTTCAAATTAACCCATAATTATTTAACATTTCATAATCTAAGCATAAAAAATCAAAAACATCTAAAGATTGATATTTAAAAATTTAACACATTAAGTTTGTTTGTCCCTTAAATTGTGCAACATTGCCGGCGGAATATGAGCTTTGGACGTTGAGCTCAAGTCCAGACAATATTCCGCCGGCGAAAATGCATTTTGGACGTTGACTATACGCCAATTTATATTCCGCCGGCGGAATATAAGCTTTGGACGTTGAGCTCAAGTCCAGACAATATTCCGCCGGCGAAAATGCGTTTTGGTCGTTGACTATACGCCAATTTATATTCCGCCGGCGGAATATACGCTTTGGACGTTGAGCTCAAGTCCAGACAATATTCCGCCGGCGGAATATTGCGTTTGGACGCTGACATATA
>JAUIRJ010000241.1:0-30251 GCA_030555515.1 Acutogordius australiensis | reverse complement strand
GTATATTTTTTAAATCAATTTCTATAGGTTACCTTATTTATTAAAAATAAAGGGGCGCCTTAATTACGGAATTGCTTTAAGGGCCAGTGACTGAAAATTTTTTTATAGCTGACAAGTTAGGTTTAAGCCTAGAGATTCCGACAAATAACCTATTACTTTCATCTCCGTTAAAAAAGTTATCGTTCCCATTGTACTCGGCACTTGTAGTGGGCCTTGATTACCCTGTAGAATTGGCGGATTATGCTGCTTAGCTAAAACTATTGTAACGTTAATAGAAACAGGTTATAAAAATTAAAATTTAATATAAATGTGCGTTTGTACGTAGCCAGGTATAGGATTATGATATCATTAAAGGACTCGTTAAATAAACAACTCATTTTTAATTAAAATAAAATAAAATATTAAAATTAAAATTGGTAAAAAAGACATGACATGCTTAAATTTTATTTATAACAACCACTTATAATATGTGTTTAAAGGTAAAAAGAAATGTTAATATAACCTGTTTGTATTTTGACTCGATGGAGTTTTGAAGTAAATGAGTCGTTAACCGTAAACTCGTGGTCCCGGTCCTGCGTTAATATATAAACTTTTAATAATCAAGCACAGATATTACACAGATAAAAACTCATCACAAAGTGAGGCATCAAAGATATAGAATTTTGGTGTCGGCTAACATTAGCATGAACGATAAAATGAGGGGCTTAGTTAAATGTATGTGAAAAATAATAGCAAAACATATACAAACAAATCAAGTTTTACAATAATTATAAGGAAATAATCTATACATTTTAAATAAAAAAATCAATATAATTTAAATTTTTTAATTGGTATGATCATATTTACTAAAACTATGTTCTTTAATGCCATTAACGATTTGTGTTATTCTAAATATTTAAAACTAAGTAATTTTATACTATACTTCATATAAATGATTAATTAAATTAAAACTAACTGTAAATTTGAACATATACCAATTTCTTTTGTCCTCGGCATTTTGGGCAGAATTCGTTGCGAAGGTTTACCAAAGCTAGAGATTGCAATGCCCTTATTAAATCACGTTCGGGTATATCAGTTTCACCAGCTATTTCCTTTAAAATTAAACAAAATATATTCAAAATTTAGCAAAGTTGAGGTAAGGTAAATATAAAATAATTCTCGCAATTGTCGATATAAATATCTAAATCGGAAACAAATTAATTTACCTCGTATGTCATTCTGTTACGCGTATTAAAAAGCATGAGAATACACATTTGATAAGTCGATACGGAGATTATGTAATAACGAGGAGTTCCTTGGACTGGACCAGCTATTCAATATTTTAAATATTTGAAGCTTAAGAATAAAATTTATTCGTTAAATATAACCCATCCTGTTTTATCTAATACCCTTGTATAAAGCTTATCAACAAAAATTGTACTAAACAAGGTAGTAGCTGTCTGAATATATTTCCTAAATTCGTTAAATCGGTTTTCTGCCATTCAAACTGCCATTATCCACTTATTAAAAAGGCCAAATTGTGAAAATTTAACAAACTTTTATTTTTATAATGTAATTGTATTTTTTTTATTTAGAATTCACAAAACATTTTGAATTATACAATTAAAACTTTTTTTTTTGCTGAATATTTAAGAAAACTATTAAATTGTGAAAGTTTTTTTTATTAAAAATTGTCATAGAATGTACACAATAAATTAAAAATAAACTTGAACAGCACAGAAAAGAAGATTGTATAGAAGATAACTTAATTAAACAAATAATTTTGTATAAAAACAAAACCTTTAAAATTTTGAGTTTTGTAAGTAACGGAGTTTGGTCGAAGCTAGGGTATACAGATTTTACATAAAAAAACACATTTACTCTGCTAATTTTCACGTCATGATTACCCATAACCAAATTAAAAGTTATAACTTGTTGATATGGGTTGTATAAATAACAATATATAATATATATGTTATGGGATCAAACAATATTCCAAAAAAAGGAAAATCTAAAAGATTATTTATGTTAAATTTGTATTAATTAAACCTGTTTGTCGGTTATCAATAGGGACGTCGGGGCCATTTGCTACTTTGGCGGCATCGTTATTGGCAACTGAATTTGACTGGACAGGTGGACCATAAAAAATAGCCGTAAGATCGGCTGAGCCCAGTTGAGGTTGAAGCGTTAATTGCCTACCACAATGCTTGCTCAGGTAAAATCTGAAAAGTTAATAAGATAAAATTTATATAAAAATGCAAAATTTATGCAAAACTTAGGGTATTATAATCACTAATATATACCAGGAGAAAGGAAATTACCGCAAAACAGCAAAATAAAAAAATTACGTTTTAAAAGCTTGAAAAATGTTGAGGGCGGCTGGCGGGAGGATACAATGTGGGGATATGTATTGCGTAGGCCAATAACCAGTTGTAAGGACCTGTACACTCAAGTCAATTCCGTTATATGTCTAATTGTAATAAAGCAAATTTTTGTGAATGTAGAAAAACAAAAAATAACTTGTGAAACAAAACATAAGGTGTTCAATTGAAAATTGCAAAATATACAAATGTCGTCGTAAATTTGAAGCGTTAGCAAATTGTATTAAGGTCTGTGCAAATCGGTCAATATAACAAAACCAATATATTTATTTTTATAAAAATTAAGGCCCGGCCTAAATTTACAAATATTGCCCAAAAATTATTTGTATTCAAATAACACTGGACAAAAAAGTTTGATTGACCTTAAGCATTATTTATGGCCACTATCGTTTTTGGTCAAGATTTTGATGCTGATTACTAATATGAAGACAGAATTTTAGCCAATGCCTCAGATTTTTAATTATTTGATGTCAAAAATGATTTTCCACTTTTTAAGGTATTTTAAGCTTCTATATATTAGATCTTATGGGTAGAAACAAAAGTTTGAAAAGATATTTAGATTAAGGAAACATTAATTATTACCGTGAGGCGTTTGAATTTTTTTAATAATAATGTGTTTTTATTTTTATGTTAACTTTTAACATTTTTTTGCGAAATTAATCAAATTAGTAAAATTGAAAAAAATGATGTAGTCTCGAGATTCAAAATTAAAAATTGTTTTGTTAAAAACAAATTAATAAAAACCTTATTTTCTATGATATTTTTGCCAAATATTTTAAATATTATAAAAGTAAATTTGAATTGGGCAAGTCACCAAAGGTGAGTCGGTATATAGGGGTTAACCCAAAATAAATTGTACTACTCCTAAACCTAATTTGCTCTATTTTTTCCATTTTCCGCCAGCCAAATCCTAGCCTTTATAGTGATCGGAATATGTCATAGAAACCTAATGCGACATTATGACTTATAGACTAACTAAATAAAATTAAAAAAAAACACATGAAACAATAAAATTAAATGCACTAATTTTTTAGCCTATTTGTGAAAATTATTTATGCAGAAGGTTGCGTCAAATCTTTTTCATATAATATTTCTGAAATCAAATACTTTTTATTAAAAAATATTATATTGGTTAATTTATTAATATTAGTTATACTTTAAGTCTAAAAATCATAAATTTTTGGCATTATGAAGTATTCCAATATGGAGTAAGAAGATTTGTCTAAAAAAACAAAAAAGTAATAATCAGGTATAGATCTAAATTTAAGGACGGGTAACGTAGACTAATATAAGTAAATTGCCATTATTCTTATTCTGCCGCAAACACCCTAAGATATATATAGCTAATAAATACTTAGAAAAAAGATGTTTCAGTTATGTTACAAAAAATTAATAGCACAATTTTTGGTATCGTTTCAGTAAACTCAAAGGGCTTTTTACAACATTTAAGATTTTGAATAATTAAATATACATTTGTGGAAGCAAGGTGGTTCTGGAACTCGTTATTAAATGTTTGAGATATGTTTATATCTTTAAACATTCCTTCTAACTTGGCTGTAAATTGGCATCCACATTCAGTCTGTAGGTGGAAATAAAAAATATTAATAATACTAGATAAAGTAAAAGATAAAGGCAAAAATTAAGGTAAAGTAAATTAATTAAAATATATTGATCACAATATATTTAAAATCTTTAAATTGTGTTCGCATTTTAATTAGACAGTTAAGAAATTCATCAAAGAAAGATGATAAAAAAATTTATTAACAATTTCAAATTTTGTATTTTAAAATTTAGTAAATATATATAACAACCTTTAGTTTAGATATCATGCTCTTCTCCGTATCATCCGATATACTTTTGTTAAGTAAAAGACGTTTAGCTAAGTGTTGTTTGTAATATCTTTCAAAGACGTCCTTATCCTGCAAATATCTAAAAAGCACCATGGATTTGTCCAACAAATTTTCTATCTCTTGTTCGGTAAGCTGTGGGATAAATCAATATATCGATCGGGTGTATTAATTATTGAGTATCGATTATGTAAAGGAAATGATTAAAAAATTAACTTACTATTTTAATCACAATATAGTTATATCTTTATTGAAACTTTTATTTTTGTTATAATTAAAACATGTAAATGTATCAAAACATATACAACGCAGAAAATATAAAAATAAAGAAGTTTTAAAAGCAAATGTATTGAGTTATCAATATATATTTTGAACTCTGTTAAAAGGCAATGCAAAAGGATAATTCTGTTTGTAAATGTGTACATTATATTTAATATATTAATACATATGTAACCCCTTTGACGCCTTTCTTAAGTTTGTCGTCAATATACAGTGACAAATATTCGGGTGATTTAAAGTTTAGGTTTAGGAAGAATTCGAAATCTGCGGCGATCGTTTGCTTGAATAGTCTGTCGTTGGCGAATGCTTCATTCAAAAAATGATCGAATTGGTCCTTCAAATCTAGCAAATTCTAATTTGGTACCATAAAGGAAACAACATATTAGATAAGGTTAAAATCTAATTTAAGATGTAAGCTTCATGACTATATAACTTTCAAATTAATTTGCCTTATTTATAAGAAGAAATAAACCAAGGAGTTACAAATAAATCAGCCTTATATAAACATTAAATATCAAAAATAAAGATTTTTGCATCCTTCGTTAAAAAATAAAAAAATTTGAATTAAATTTGAATTTTTAAACTATACTTAATTAATATCAGATATTTAAGCTTTAAAGCTTGAAACATTTATTTAAAATTTTAGGTTAATAAATTTGTTATTTAATAACACAGGTCAACAATTTTTTGAGAGTTATGAGTTAACTACAGAGATCAAACCTGCCATCTAAAGGAATATCAAATCCGTTTACCGTTTTGCCTAATTAAACTTAGTAAGTCAGTTATAAACATTAAAAATTTAAGAAAAAGGTCAAAAAACCAAAAAAAAAATCAAAACAAAAAAAAATTGTAATTTTATTTTTGCATATTTACAATAGTTAAACAGTTAAATTCAAACTTCAAATAATATTTTCATTAAAAAAAGTTTGGATGCAAAATATTTTGAATTATCTAAATGGCGATATAAGAGCTTGATATATTAATAATAGTTATATTTCAATATTTGTGATTAAAAATGTAAGTTACAAGAAATAATATATATGCAAAAAAGATTTTTAAATTTTATCTTTTTATGGTATATATAGATCTGTCAATTTAGTCAAAAAAGGCCATTTTTCGTTATATACGGATCTAAGGAGCCAAAGACGGAAGAAACTAAGAAATAAGTATATATATGAACTTAGGCCATCTGGGGGATGCATTCTTTTATGTTTTCATAAATTTCACGTTTCTGACATTGATCTTTGTTGACCTGTGTAATTTATACTTCACTACCAACAAATATTTTTTAATTATTTATATAAATAAAATCAACAAGCATTCAAATCTCAAATAGTGCAGTGGGGTTACCCTTCAAAAGAAAAACAAATTACTTGAATAAAGATGACAGGGTTCTTCGGTTCAGCAGCAGTGGTGTTGTAATCCTTTTGCTCAGTCACGAGACTTCGACCTTTCTCCTTGAGGTAATTGCTTACGCACTCAGTCATACAGCGCAAACCATTGGGTACCCGACTAAGAAGTTTGTATATGCAAGCTAAGTCGTTCACCTTATCGTGTTTTAGCATGTAAACTACCCCAGAATTTTCCATCTGTTAGGTTAAGTAAAAACAAATACATCAAGAATATTAAAATATAGTTTCTTTACATAGATGTTTAATAATTACAAAAAAAAATATCAATATTCAAGATAATTAAGACAAATTTTATGGCCCGAATGGTAAAGAATTATAAAATATATAAAAAAATGTCACCTTTTAACCACTCGTTTTTCATAATATCTTAAACGCATTACATAATATTAAAATTTTGCTATTTAGTATCATTTTAAAATTAAGCTTAAAAATGTTATTAATGGTAACTTATAATAAAAAATATTCAAGTTAACCGAACTTTAACAATCTTTAATTTTTACATTTTAACCAGGGCTGGAAAAAAAAACTAAATGGGCTTTTTTTTAACAAGTTTTTGAGTTTTTTTTTCTAAATGCCCACAAACTCGGGCATGGCAAAAGAAAAGCCCGTTTTCTTGCTTAAAGAAAAGGGGCATGTTTAAAAAAAGCCCCTTTTCTTAAAAAAACTCTCAGGAGCTTTAATGAAAAAATAACCCACCCATCATTATTATAAAGAAAAAATCAAAATTTTTCGAAGTTATTATAAAGAAACAAAAAATGGGCTTTTTGGGGCTCTTTTTAAGAGCCATTTTTTGTGGGATTTTTTTGCCCCTTTAGTAAAGGCTTTTTTTTGAATTCTTATTTTGGCCCTTTATTTGTAGCTCCCTTTCTTTTTTATGTTTGGGGAGGGGGAGGGGGGGATGGGAATGAGCCAAAGTTTTTTGGCTCATTGTTTTCCCAGCACTGATTTTAACCCATTATATGAAAATAAATAGGTTAATTAAAATTTAATATAATGTTTTATATCTATAAAACAAAATATATAGTAAATTTGGTTCTAGGTGGTTTAAAAAAAAGGATTACTGACTTGGTATCTTTTTCCTCGCATTTAAATAAGATAGGAAAACAAATTTCAACTAAGCAACAAAGACTTAATTTAACGTGCCTAAGCAAGAAAATTAAAAAAAACTGCATCTTTGAATCCCAAAATATTTTGGTTAAATTAAAATCTTGGTAATTATTTGAAAACTGATGACTAAATACAAATTTTGTCAATTCAACCATTTTAAACAGCGCCGGGTTGACAAGATAGCGAAAAACAGTAAAAGGATTTAAGTTAAAGCTTTATAAAACATTGATAAGTGTAGTAAAATTATATTATTTTATAATTACTTCAACTATCGTTTTCATGTGTTTGCAGATTAGTTCCTCTTCTACGACCTATTTATGATGAAAGTTTCAATTTAATCATTGCAAAATATATAGAATTTTTGAAAATTAAATATATCATCATGTTGATGTAACATAAAAAATTCTAAATAAAAAAAAATATTAGACAAATTTTTGAGCAACCTTTACAATGTGATTTTCCGTAGACGTATCCAGATAATGATTGGCCCGTTCAGCTTCCTCATTTATTCGGGCTTCGACTTTGTGTACGTAGAGGCAAGCACTGTTTTCGGCCAAAAATTTTTGGCTCTCAGACTAACAATAATAAATGCAATAATCTATTTATCAATGATTTGTTTTCAAACAAAAATAGTTCCTAAATATGTTTTAAAAACAAATACATATGTGGTTTCCTACGTGTTAATATGATTGATGTAACAATTTTTATCACTTAAGATAATAATGCAACATATTAAACTTAACTTTTATTTTTTACATAAGTGATGGTTATTTTACATAACTGATATCAAAAATCTTTTATGGAATATTAATTTATATACATTTGATAGCTTAATAAATTTTAAACAAAGACTTAGAATCAATTTACATAAAAAAATTATGTACCCTATAAAATTCTGCAGATTGTTGCAAAAAAGGTTTCTCAAAATGTTCTTCATACACCGAACGTGAGTCAATCCCAAGGATCATAAGCATTTGGCAAATATTTTTGATGGCTATCCTACACAAAGAAATAAAGCAATTACTAAATAAAAACTACATCAAATCTTAGTGTCACATTACTTATAAATTAAGCTTATACTCTTTCAAGTTTTTAACTAATTTCGTATGTTCTAATTTTGTTTTAATTCGTTTATTGATTTTTTATCACCTCACTCCATAAATAGTTCTCAAATAAAAAAGTATCAAATTAAATGGAATGAAATATGAAATGCCGCTTTGCGTTTTAATCCTTAAAATAAGTAAGCTTACCACTCAAATTTCAAAAATATAAAATTTTGCTTCAAACATTTCAGATACAAAAATATCATAAAAAAAAGCAAAACATTATAGCTGAAATTAAACATACATAATTTGAATTGGACATATATAGTTATAATATAGCACAGGTCAATAAATATCAATGGCAGAAACGTGAATTTTATGAAAACATAAAAAAATATATCCCCATGATGGCCTTATCTCTATATAAATTCCGTTTTTCTTGGTTTCTTGCTTCGGCTCCTTACATTGGTCCATATCGAAAAAATGGCCTTTTTTGACAAACACAGATCGAAAAATACCCTAAAAAAGAAAAATTTAAACATTTTTTTTTTATATAAAAATTCCTTGTGACTTATATTTATCATCTTAAATAATGAGAAATAAAATTTTTTAGTATATTAAGCTCTTACATCACCATAAATTATACAGAATATCTCGCGTTCAAACTTAAATACGACACGATAAATTATCGGGTTTTAATATAATATTATTTGAAGTTTAAATTTAATAGTTTAGCTGTTGTAATTATGCAAAAAAAATTTCAATTTGTTCTTGTTTAAAAATCTTTTTTGTTTTTCTTTGGCATTTTTATAAAATTTTCAATGTTCATAACTGACGAACTAGGTTTGATTAGAAAAAACGGTAAACGAATTCAATTCCTAAAATGACTGATCTATGTAGTTAGCACATAACTCTCAAAAATTTGTTGACCTGTGTAGTAAATGTACCTGTTAATAACTTCCCCCTTTCTTTCCCTCATAATGTTATCCAGTAGAGTGTTCTTCAAAAAATCATGCAGTTGAGGATATTTGACAATGACATCTCGAAAGATTAGAAGACCTAGATTGTAAACGTTGTCTACATTGTTTTGTTGAACGTAAACTCTATCCTATATTTTTAAAGTTACATAAAATATAAATTAGAATTCCATGTGTTAACAAGGCCTGGTAATAATGGCCCGTCATATTTTATAACCACCATTTAGTTGATTATATAATAAAGTCTAAAAGGTCTCTTTTACATGTTTCGGGGAATAATTTAGTTAAAAATTTTTATAAAAGCGCATTCATGATTAATGCGCCTTATGGTGTTAGCTGATAAAGACAAAAGGTCATAACAGAGAAAAAAGTAAATAGTCTTCAGCTCAGCAAAATTCTCTTAATCTTCAGACCTGGCATCCAGTCTTGAGATCGAATCAATCCTTTTTGAAGAAGCTTAATAACTCTTGAGGTTTACTAACATTAGAATTTCTACTAGGTATAATGAAAAAGTTTTATAATTAAGGTTAAGTTAGTATTAGGCTAAGTTAGGGGTGTTTTTGGTCAAGATTACGTTTAGAGGTTAATGTTGGATAAAATTTATTTGTTTATTTCTTACTTATATGCAAAATCGTATTTAAAAAATTAAAGAAATGTTTACGAAGGTGCCGCTTAAATTCCTGAATAAAAATTAAATCGTTTTAAAATATATAACTAAACAGATCTAGAAAAATCAATGAGTGATAAAAGTAAATTATGAAACATCAAGGAAAATCTACATGATGGCCTTATCTAGAAAATTTTTTAAAAACTCTGTTAATATGGAAATCAAAAAATCTTTAAATTTTATAAAAATAACTGATTTTGCAACCTCAAAACACCTGAAGTAAAAAATTAAAATTTTTTATATTGTAGTTAACTGTAACTTCTATTTTTCCTCTAGAAAAATCAATTTTAAAGTATCAAGCTTTTAGATAACATCTAGATTATAAAACATTTTTGGCATCACAACTTATATTAAAAATATTTTATTGATTTTATAAAAAAATCATTTGAAGTTCAAATTTATCATAATCTTTTATATAAATTAATTTTTCAGATATTTTTATTTATTAATATATCTTTTTTATTTTTTATTTTCAGCTAAAGTTTGATTAAAAAAACATTAAGCTGATGTTAAATCGGGGTCTGAACAAGTTAGCTCATATATATCAAAATTTGTTGATGTGATTAATATAGGTTAGTTTCTAGGCAAGTAAAAACACAACAGACAATTAAAAAATGATTTTGACTACATTCTAGTTGCACTTAACTAAGCTTGAACCATAAACTAGCACTCTCATTACAAACAGGTGTTTAACCCAAATTGGCTTAATTTATAACCCCCTTTCCTAAAAATTAAAACTATTACCTACTTTCTATATAAATTAACTGTATATAAAAATGACAGTAAATTTAAAATCTTGATAAACAATATAAAAAACATTTGCATAAAATATGTATTGAAACAAAGTCATTAAATCATGTATATAAATTTTTTTGAACATAAATAACTTTATTAATAACTATCAATCAGAAAAAATATCTAAAAAATTTTATAGCAATTATATACTAAAATTTATAATTATCAAACAAAAAACTAAACATAGCCCTAGCTTGATGGTGTCTTAAAACTTTCTAATAAAAATATATGCCATTTGATAATTATAATAAGTTTATACCATGTACATAAGAATATCCCTAATCATTATCATTGCAGTTTGATGATCAGTCCAAGAATTTATTAAAGTAGTTAAAAAATTGTTGTGTAAAGAACCTATAATATCTTTTCTAACCTAAAAATTTAATTAAAAAATTAATAAACTTTATCAACTAAATGTTGAGTTACAACTTCTTTTAAACCAAAATAAAGCTTTTCTCCATGTTTGTGCAAAACCATTGTGTAAGCATTTCTATATAATTCTTCAAAGCTTAAGCCACTGTTGTTTTTCTTCTGAATTTCTTGGATAGCATTTCTTAAAAGTTCCCATATAGTTTGAACATAACTTTCATCCATTGACATCTAGATATTATAAATTAACCAAAATACATAAAACATTTTTATAAATATTAAGATTATTACAGGAAATGCTCGAATACGCATTTTAGATTCTTTTTTAATAGGTTTATTTAAAATGCTCATATGAAATTATAAATAAACTGAAATTCATAAAAGTAATTGAAAAGACCGAACTGAAAAATCAAAAAACTTATGTTTCTGTATTGGCTGTTCAAATAGCTGCCATCTAAATAGAAAGGATTAATATGGTAAACATTTGATTAATATTAAAGATGCTCATGCACAGGAAAAATTAGTTAATTATATTTTAAATGAGTCAAAATAGTTAAAAGATTAATCATCATAAGAATTTATGTCACTTAAATAACTTCTAAATGCGTAACTTATAAAATATCTAATCATTTATATATAGAGCTAAAAAATATTTGTAAAGGTTTATAAATTAAAGTTAACAAAACAATATGCCAAAACATATTTAGTCAGTAACATTGTGCATCTAAACCAACATTGTTAAAGAAAATTTTTAAAATTAACACAATACATTTAAAGTATAGCAGATTCTTAAATATTTACTAAAATTTTTATTTAAAAAATTGAGACAATATCATGGTTTTCAGTAGTGAAATTGAGGGGGTTATAAAGACCCCAATAGAATTTATAATTAACGAATTCGCTTATTAGAATTAGACCAAATTTTATTTACTAGTCTTGTTTATTATATATTTACACTAAAATTTGATCCATAATATATAATATTTCTAAAGATATTCACAATTAAAAATGTGCCAGGGTCCATATACCCCACAGTGCTAAAAAATTTAGTGTTTTAAATTGATAACAATTATTTTAAGACATTTTTGTTTGCTTGTTTAAAAAATATATTCAATTAAAAAATTGTTGGGGTTTTCCAATCCCCCATTTACTCGATCACGGGTAAGCCCTATTACACGAAATTATTATTATACCTTCACTAACATATACTATAGTGGAAAATAACTCTACAAGGGTACTCTAAGAGGTTTTATTACGGACTGAAAATTTTATAAAATTGTATAAAAAAATTAGCAATTAAAAGGTTACTTCCCAATAAGGCTTATTTTTTATTAGAATGTATTTCCGGTTTTGCATTTGCAATTTTGTTTCCATAATTCTACCGTCTTTGTTTTATTTTTTACTCAAAAAATATAAACATAAACTGCTTTCAGTTTTGCAAACCTGCAGGGGTAACTTGGCGGACGAATAAAGTTCCCCAGAAGTAAAAAACTCGTCGCTTTAATCGCTTATTTTTATAGTACAATTTTTATTTTATACCGCCATTATTTTTCAAGCATTAACTGCATGGGCATTTGAGACCGGCTCTACACAGCCATATCCAGAAACGGTGATTCAAAAAAATATGATGTGTTTAGCATCAAACTACATATTACAAAGTGATGGCTCGACGCACAAATCCCCTCTTAAATCGTTTTAATCATACAGTTTAGGTCATGCATAATATGAGGTCTTCCCCAATATGTTAAACAATAATTATTCTCAAGCTTTTAATACGCCTTATATTCTCGTCTTGAATCTCTTTTTACAACTTTCTACATTTTCAGAAATGTAACAGTCTTATAGATCTTTTTAGTCGGCACACTTAAATTGCCTCTTAAATTTAAAGTAAAAGGAGACACTAATATTAATAGTGTTAAAGACAATTCGCTTAGAAAGGCGAATATACCATATGTTAAACCTGGCTTATCCTTTAATACTTACCGGATAGCAAAACCCTTGTTTCCTACATTAAGGAAACCCTTATTTTAGAATTTCTGTGTTGATTGGCCCCTTATATTTATAATTTAGATCCAATAAACGCTAAAATTTCAAAAATAACAAAATCTTGTTTTTTTAATTCCCTAACTTCCGGGTGCTTTGGTTCTGAGCCTTGAGGATAAAACAAATTGGTTTATTTATAATAAATATTTTCTTTTTCAAAATGCATGGTTAGATGTTTCTAAAAATTAATATATAAAAACTACAAATATTATAAAATTTATCTTTATATCATTTGATATATATGTAACATTAAAAATTATTATTATTAATTTAAATTATATTAATAATTTAAATTCTAGCACCTATTTGTCGTAAGATACAGGAAATTTATTTTTAGCCCGCCATTACATGCTCTAAAAATGGTTACATCACTTGTGTGACTACCCCATTGATCCGTTAGCAAATTTATTTAAACATGTTAACATTATAAATTTTATGATGACGTAATTTTTAAGCCTTTTCATTGATTTATCATGGGTAACTAAATAATTATATTATATGGCCACACAAGAAAAAATTGGAAAAAATAGTTAAGCACATAATTAATTGCAATTGCAATTTGGGAAAATTTTCTTAATAGGCTAAATTGGCAAAATTACCAAAAGATTATTGAAATATAGCCTAACAGACAAAAAAATCGGATAACTTCGCCACATTTACGAAAATTTGGTGACGTTTTATCAAAATCATAGACAAAAATTACTTAAAAAATGCCAAAACCTAACTACACATTTTTTTATAAAAACATCATTTTAACAAAATAAAGAAAAAAAATTCTCTTACATTATTTTTACTTCGACAATTTTTTATTGCAACTTTTATAATGATAATGTGTATCTAGAAATAGGAAAAACCTGACTTTTTTATAAAAAAAACTTTAAAAAACCTTATCAGACTTATTTTCCAAATAAAAAAAATAAAAAACTCCGGACTAAAGGGCTTTTCGCCCCTAGTTTTTCCATCCCTTAGGAGTTTTGCCTATTCAAAATAATTATTTAATTTTTTTTCCATTTCACTTTGTTTAATTAATGTTTACTTTATTAATCTCGTGAAATAATATCATCTCATAATGATGCTTGGAAAGGGCGTAATAAAATTCAAATTATAAGGTTATCTCAACATTATAAGATGTGCTAAAATATGTACATACTCCATACATGTAACCGGTTAATATAATTTTTTAAAACGCATTGTTACAATAAAAAAAATTTTCATAAATAATTTACTAATTTATACCTCAATTCAAACATTTACTCTAGCATTAAGGCATATTAGCTTCCAATGCTTTAATTCACCTTTAATATGTTTTATAGATCCAGCAAATCCCGTGGTCAGTCGTTCTAAATTTTTAGTGCGGACCAACAGAAAACCCGATACTAATTTTGTCCCGTACTAGAAGAATTGGGCGAAATTAATACACAGGTCAACAATTTTTTGAGAGTTATGAGTTAACTAAAGAGATCAAACCTGCCATTTTAGGGAAAATCAAATCCGTTTACCGTTTATCTTAATCAAACTTAGTTAATCAGTTATATACATTGAATATTTTAGAAAAAAAGGTCAAAAAAACAAAAAAGATTCAAAAACAAAAATAAATTGAAACCTCATTTAAAATAGTTAAAATGTTTAATTTTAATATTTTCATTAAAAACCGATAATATATCGTGTCGTATTTAGGTTTGGACGCAAAATATTTTGTATTATCTAAATGTTGTAAGAGCTTGATATATTAATAAAATTTATTTTCCATTATTTGTGATTAATAATATAAGTTACAAGGGATTTTTATATGCAAATAAGATTTTAAATTTTATGGATCAATTTGGTCAAAAAAGGCCCTTTTTTCGTTATAGACGGATCTAAGAAGCCAAAGACGGAAGAAACTAAGAAAAACGAAAAATGTATATGAGATTAGGCCATCATGGGGATGCATATTAATATTTGTTGACCTGTGATATAAATGTATAATTTTATTTAAATATTGAAGAAAAAAAATAGGTTAAAAACAAAAAATGGTCTAAATTGGAGGGAATTTTGCCCAAATGCATTATAACGCTTGCCGCCACTTGGTCCTAATTTATTTTCGAAAATTTGGCCCGGCCACGCTTTTATTTTCAGGCTCGCTTAGCTTAAAACATCTGGTGCAAAACATAAATATAAGATTTACAGTATAATAATAATGCCAGTATTTAAGAATAAAATGGCGACGCTTGATGAAATTGGGACACACGCACACATATTATCATAATTGCCAAATCGCATTGACATGCTAAATGGTATTTCAAATTGCTAGCAAATCTTGTTGCCTATACTCCATAAATACTTGTACAAAAGGCAGAATCATCCAAAAAAAGGTTTTATCAGAAGTTGGTAGGCAAAAAGTTTGAATAACACCTTTACGACATCCATTTTTACACGGTACTAGATGTATGGGAAGGTATTGCCTTTTTTTAGTCAGAAGAAAATCCTATCAATATGTTTAGCTTAAGTCCAACCGAACCTATCTCCCACTTTTATTTAAATTTTTGAAGTAATTATTTAAAAATAATATAACTGTGAACAAAGCATTTTTTGAGTTCAGGGTAATGTTATTTAGTAATAAATGTTCAAACTCAAAATTCTAAATAAAATAATACATTCGCCATTCTTAAATATGCAGCAGCCTTAGGGCATGTTCAAAAAGAGTTTATATCAAGATTATTTTAAAAATCTAAAAATTATATATTTCATTTTAAAGTATTTTCCATGCTTATAATTAAATTTGACAACTCTTTGTAAAAATGCCTTAAAAAATAAAGTTTATAAAAGTTTAAAAAAATTTTAAACTTGCTCTTAAATTACAAATGGGAAGAGAAAATTGTATTACACCGGTTAAATAGATTCTTATAGACAGATTTTTAAATTTCAATTAATTCTTAAAAAGCATTTTTTTATTGATCCATCCCAAAGATAATTAATGCGCTTTAAATGTAATTAGGTCGTTTTTAATCAGGGATTGGAACCGTCCGAAAAATTTCACTGGTTCCGGTTCCAAAATTTTTCGTGGAACCGGTTCCGGTTCCATTTCATATTTTTTTCCTACGGTTCCGGTTCCGGTTCCAAATATTTTGTAATTACAAAATGTAGTGTGCACGTGTGTATATATATAAAATATACCGATAGGATACAAAATTACATATCTTTTATTTACAATAACAATACTATTTATATATATAATCATATATAATAAATTTATTTTGTTAAATCATTATTTAATAATTAACAAAATAGCTTGTAAAAGTTGATGTCTTCCCCCTTATATCCGATAATATAAATTAAAGGGTCGAAAACGACCTTTCTACACTAACCTAAAAATAACAAAATAAAAATATACCTGTGTTGCGGAAACACTAAGTAGTATTTTTGAAATTTGATAAAGCTGGGGAAATTGGGCTGATGCCTTTTCCCAAAAAGCGATTATACTAGTAAATTCTGAACTATAAGGAAATTTTCAAATTCTGATATTTGAGAATCAATTGATTTATAAGTATCGAAATTAACGAGATTCACTTGACTTGAGTGATTTTTGAGATAATTATTAAATTCTTCATCTTCGTTTGTACAATCAACAAGGTCTTCATCAATTATTTCTAAGCTCTTATCCTCCAGCATCAACATTTTATTCCAAAGTTCTTTTAGATGAGGTCGAACCTCAGCTTTTTTAACCGATAAAAGACCTTTGTACCTAGGATCTAAAAATATCGCTGCCAGTAAAACAGGAGATTTAAGGTAGGCAGACTCGCGTTTTTCCATATCAGAATAAATAAAGTAAATGAATATAATTTAAAAGAGATTCTAATGTTTAGTGGTTCAAGCGACGGCTTATACGTTTGGGCTTAATGGGTTCAATTCTTGGGTGGAGAATTTTTTTATATATTTAATATGTATCTATTAGATGAATTTAAGTTATAATAATATAGGAACCGGAACCAGGAATCGGAACCAGGAACCGGCGAACTTAGAAACCGGTACCAGAACCGGAACCGAAAATTCAGGAACCGGTTCCAGGTTCCAGTGTGCGGTTCCAAAGATTTTGGCTGGTTCCGGTTCTTACGGTTCCGGTTCCAAACCCTGTTTTTAATAAAGGTTGATTTCACAAAAAGCAAAATTAAATGTCTGACTGAATGAATATAAAATAGGTTATTGGATATTTTTAAGGATTTTAGTCATTTTTGATTCATGTATACCTGTTCGAAAAATACAAACAGATTTGAAATGAGGTTATATTACACCGAAAGTTAAAATGTGTCAATTTGTGAATAAACCGATTTTCCCTAAAACACTAAACCAACATGTTAGAAGGTTTTAATCCAGGCCAATGTAGCTTTTGGGATTTAAAACTTCTGGTTCAACGAGATTATAATACAAAATCGCATTTCTTTCTGCAAAATCCATGATTTAACGTTATTTTAACATCGTAGTTTAAATTTATTAGACATCATTATTGTTTCATATTTTGTTATTAGAAAAATACAGTGAAATGAGTCAGACAGACACAAGGTCTGCCCGCCGTCCGCCCTTTTAGCAAATACACTCTAATTTGTAAACATGTTAGTTTGTACGCCAGACATAAATACAATTTTTTTCTAAAAGATTTTTGATATTAGACATGATTTTTTCCAGATTTTGAGCCCTCCTGTGCTTTGCTTTCACATAATCATTTCTAAAAACGTCCTAGCACTTTTCTCAGAAACAAATAGCATAATATTTTAGTTGGAATTTAGTTTTACAGATTTATTGCTACTATTAAACATATATACATTCTCGGCTGATCATTTATGAAACGTGGTGCGCCATATACAGGAACCAGAAAAAAACGACATCTCCCAATAAAAGGGGACTAATATTTACTCCTATAGATCGAATTGAGCATACAGCTCCTCTATATAGGTAAAAATATTGTGCTACTGGCACATATTATCCCACTCTACTTTTACGCGCTCAATTCTATCACCTTTTTTTCCCGTGTTAGTTATTTATATATAACGAAAAAAAAATCCGAAACCTTTAACGGCAATCATATAAACCAATTATATTTTAAGACACATTCCACCTGGAAGAACCAAAAGTCTAAAAAATATTTTTTAAACGACTATTTTAAAACAAGTTTAGGTTTAATACAAAAGCAAATTAAAAAAGTATTGCAAAACGCCTTAAATATGCCACTTTTATGTGAAAAAGACAAACTATTCAAATCACCAGCATTGTTTTAAATTGATTTGGTGAAATTTTAATTATGATACATATCGACAACCGCCACATACTGACCAAAGTTAGGAGATTTATATTTTCCAATGAATTATCATAACAACTTTATAAAGTATTTAAGCCTGCGATTTTCAATCCTCCGAATTATTTGGCTCTATTGCGCTCACATTGGATTAGGTATAGATTTTACTCAATATTATTGCATCTTTAGTTAATCTTCATTTTACAGACTCAATTCTCTTATAATTGTGAAAACAAACTAAATTAAAGGTTTAAAGTTAAATGAAGCTCAAATATTTAGCTAAAAAAAATTATTGGATATCTTTTTCAACTGTGTCATTTTAATAGCTACGTCTTTCGGCGGAAGTTTTAATTCACCCTTAGCCAGAGGATTACCGTTACAATCACCCTTCTTTCAACCGCCTCCCCCCAATCTAGGATTTTATGGGCCGCCGCCTCCCAGGTTTGTGCAAGCACCCGGGTTTGGTTCAAATCCTTTCCCACCTCGTTGCAGTTATGCCGGTGGTCAGCAATCCGCAAACCCTTATAGTTTTTTACGTATCTTCTTCAAAAATAACCTCGACAAATTGTGTATGTCACCAAACAGGTAGAAATATGTTATTATAAGCGTGCATCAGGTTAATGGGCCTTTAGGGTCACTTCCTCATAACTCTCTGAAGACTCAAAAGTTGTTACGATCCACGATAAATTCAAATCCCATTTAAAGCCGATTTTTTAATACGGTTTTTGCTAAACTATCAAATTTGAGTGTGCTAAATAGAATATGTGTAGCCTCTAAGCATAAGTTCGATTGATTCTCGTCAAACTTGGCGTGAAAATATTTGTTTTTAATCGTGTTAAATGCAATAAACCCAGCGTGTCTCCCCTCAAATGGTTAAAGGGCACATTTCATTTATTTTTTAATACAACTTTAAATTAAAGGACAGTGTTTCTATAAATCTTGAATTATAAGGCGCTATTCATTTTAAAATAGTTATATTACACAATTGTATCGTGCACCTTATAAGATTGAATATTTGATGCTCAAATTACAATAATTCATATATTTTTAATCGAGAAAAATTAAACATCATCATTAACTAGATGTACGGCCGTAAATAAACAAGGCATTGGACTATGCGGCATCGGGTTCATATGTTGCACCTTTTGGTGCGGTAGTATATGCGTCCCGTTATTCCCGCAATTAGGCCCAGGCGGAGGAGGTCCACCCCAAAAAAGCTTTGTAGGAGCAAATGGGGCCGGAGGGCGGTACATAAACCCCGAACTGATACCCAAACCTCCGATGTATCAACAACCCCAACCCCCCTGGGCCATTGGCTATCCCGGAGGGGGCGGAATCCCATTTCCGTATGGAAAATTACCGCCTGTTCCTCCGCCTTTTATTGCGCCTAAAAAAATACCCTACCCAAGACCACCGCCGCCAACTATAATAAAAAAAAGACCTTTCGTGCCGCCAACTAAACCGACTCTTGGGCCAAGTATATTTAATTTCAATTAAAATTCACATATAAATTTGCAGAAATAAAGAGGACTAGAAGAAAACATAGTATAATTCTTTTTCCATGGTAATCAAATACAACGGAAAAATTCTGTAACCAAGTTCTGGTTATTTATACAACCAACAAGCAATATATTTGCTAAATGTATTAAATGATTCTAAACATAATTTTTGTCTTGCATAATACATAAAAAATGAAAAATTTTATACCCAATTTAGAGCTTGTAATGAAATATTTGCACAGTTAGTTTTTGAACCTGGCCCCAAGTATATCTATAATTATTTTTAACCATCGAGCCAGGCCCGTAAATTTAAATCTTTGGTTTGACCTAGTCGTGCCCGTCATTTAATTTAAAAATTTGACTCACTCTGCTCTTTAAATATTTTTATTAAATAAATAAGATAAAATTACAAAATAAAAATATTGTGAGTTCCCTTTTGTAAATAAAACATATGTTAAGACAAACAAACTTTTGTAAAATGAGGTGTTCGTAGCCATAATATATCATATTCGGAAAATAAAATATAATCTGCTACACCCGGCCTGAAATTCTTTATATTAAGCCCTACCAATTCGATCTACAGGCCCGGATAGTTGAAACTACACCAAGCGAACCTACGCGAGATTTTTTTAAAAAAAAGTAGGCAAGGCCGGCGCAAAGCACGGTACCCCAACTGAATTGTTTTTGGCCCCTTATTCCCTGTAATTTAATGTAAAATTGACGGTAGGTGTCCTAATTTTAATGCTCGGCACCCCTAAGGATCATCTGCTGCCCTAGTACTATGGAGAAAATAAAGAGTTGAAAATAAATTTGCTTAATAAATGTTGAATTTTAATTTTTTATCTTTAATTTGTCTCTAAATAATACTTCAAAGGCAAATACATTTAATTTTTGCAACAATAAAGGTTGCAAATGCTATAATGGCCAATTCGATTGCAACAACGGACAATGTTTGCCAGCGTTTAAAGTGTGCAATGGATTCCCAGATTGCTCTAACGGTATCGACGAAATACAAGCCTTTTGCAAAAGTAACTCACACTCTTAAAAGTAACATTAAATTTTTGTGTATAAACTTACTTAAAAATTTTTTATAAAAGGAAACATTCTTAGCATAGCTTCCTTTTGGATTGAAGGCCGATGTGCCTTTGTAAAATTCTCCATTTGGCTAGCTAGTTGTGAGGGACGGACATAATTATTGGATTTATTTTTTGTGAAGTCATAAAACTTTAATAAAAATTTGGTTTTTCACAATGAACTAAGGGCTTCCAACAATGCCATTTTATCCTTTCCCACCCTATCCTTACCCATACCCATATCAAACACATAAACCATTTCATCCGACCCGATCAACTAAACCCAAGTGCAAACCCGGAGAATTCGACTGCCTATTCAGCGACAAATGCCTGCCATCTACGCTAGTTTGCAACGGGGTTAAAGACTGCCCCGGAGGTGAGGACGAACTTAAATCCAAATGCCCACCAAGTTACAATTATAATTTAGGGCACGTTTAAAATAAACTATTGTTTTTTTGTATAAAAAAAATGTTGATACCAATGTAAGATGCAGGACAGACAACTCATAATCGTTTTATATTTTTGACAAAATTTATTTGGTAAAAAAAGAAACGAACAAAACACAATTTGTTGGTTACTTTGAAATTTGACTTTCCTGCCTTTAGTATAATATGAAAGTTTAAGCTGAGTAAAAACATTAATATTTTTAAAATATATAAATGCAAGTGAACCAATGAATTATATGGTTTGTTCCTATGACTCATATATACCCGATAATGCTAGTCAAGTTATGTTACTTTTGCCAACATTTTATTTACTTTAGAAAAATGATAAACTGAACAAAGCATATATTTTTTTTTTCAAAATTTAATGTTTGGCCATGACTTAAGGCATAATGGCACCACCCTTTTAGCAAGTTTAACCGCCTAAAACACACATTTTTTCTAATGACTTTGTATAAAACTTTAATTCAATAAAACCCCTGCGTCCCAAAGCACTGCTTGGTTGGTGCTCTTATAGATAGACTAGACCTACTCTGAATGTATAATATGTTTTTGTTTTATAAAAGAACCGGCACCGGCCTACGAGTGCTTCGCCAATCAATTTCAATGTGCTGATGGATCTTGCATTCCAATCGAATATGTTTGTGACGGTAAAAATGATTGCAAGTACGGGAAGGATGAAATGCCTGAGTTTTGTAAAAGTATACAGTCATTGATACTAATTACAAATCGTGTCTTTGTATCAAGTCCATTAAACTTTTTTTAAGATTATTAAAAATTAAAATTCAAATGTTTTAAAATCAATTTATCAAAATTTAAACTATAAGGATATTCTTAAAAAAACAATGGTTTGTTTCCCCCATACCTTTTCCCACTTAGGGGTGCCATACCCGTTAGGGCTTTGACTCTTTAACCCGAGCAAAGTAATATTGCGGACGGGTTAAATAGTAAAATTTGCACGCACGCCGGCGACCTAGGTTTTTCTAGGCTCTTACTTTTTAGACATATCGTTTAAGACCTACTGCCTAAGCAGGCCACTTAGAAGCTTTAAAGTGGTTGCACATGTATGCTATTTTTTCGAAGATAAAAGCTACTGTGCACGGATTCGAACTCGCAACCTCCTGCGTCTAAGGCAGAAGGTTCGCCACTGAGCTATATGAGCCGAAAAGGATATTCTTAAAATCTGAAAAATCTCTTTGAGCAAAAAATTTGAGGCATGGGGAATATCTTGGGGTTCATAAATAATCAGCACCAACTTGACTAAGAGTTAAAGTCCTGCAATATTTTTGGCCGGTTTAATTTACAAAACCTAATTTGAGTTTATGTAGGTATATATTGGTACTATAAATATGATAGATAAAAAGTGCCGAATAATACATAGAGGAATTACAAGAGACACATCGAAAAAGGGGCACTTATAACAAAGGTCAACAAATTCTGAGACTTATGAGCTAATTACAGAGATCAAACCTGCCTTTGGGATTTTCATCCGTTTACCATTTTTTCTAATCAAACTTAGTAAGTCAGCTACATTGAAGATTTTAGAAAAAATGCAAAATAAAAAAAACAAAAAAGATTCAAAAACAAAAATAAATTGAATTTTTTTACATATTTAAAACAGCTAAAATGTTAACAAACTTTAAATAGTATTTTCATTAACAACCGATAATATATCGTGTCGTATTTAAAAGTTTATATCGGAGATATTCTGTATCATCTAAATGCTGAAATCTTATTTCACATTATTTGAGATGATAAATATATGTTACAAGGGATTTTTATATAAAAAATTATTGAATTTTTACTTTTTAGGTTATTCCCGAGGTCGCAAAATCTGTCAAGTCGGTCAAAAAAGGCCATTTTTTTCGATATAGACGGATCTAATGACTTGAAGGCGGAAGAAAGTTTCTTCCGCCTTCGAGTCATTAAATATGCTTTTATGTTTTCATAAGCTTATTTTTTTGTCATTTATTTGTTGACCTGTGTAAAAGTAACTAATTAAATGAAATTTTAATCTGTTTACCGTTTTCCAAAAACTCGTCAAACTTCCGTTATATTTTGAGTTAAAATTTTAGATATGGTATGCGCTATTCGAGACTTTAATCATTTTTATTCCATTTTAATTTGTTTGTGTAAAAAATGTTTTAAATTATATATTGCGATTTGTATTTTAATACCCGTTGAATAAAAATAAAAAAGAGAACCTTTTAAAATAGAAACAAATAGGGTAATATGCTATTATATAATCAAAATTAAGTCTGGCCATCTATAATATTAAAGTTTGGACATGTTAACACAACACAACATATTGGGCCAAAATCATTTTGTTAAAATATATTTTTTTAAATTTGAATTTAACAAGGCTCATTCAGCGTTCATTCTTTTTTTTTTTAATTTGAACTTATAAGTTTTAACATCGAAAACTATCCATTATTTTTTATATTTTATTACACCCGGAGCAGTAACCCGCGAATGGTAAGGTAAGAAATTTGTAACGCGCTGCAGTGGGGTCCATATGGACCCCAATTTTAAGCTTCTATATTTTCAAAAGTTTTAAAGCTATGGTCTTCATTTATTTATTATTTTGAAGAAATACGTGCTCTTTAAGTCATTTATATAAGTTATTAATAATGAATATTGCAAATTTTTATTTTAACACATAGTAGAAAAAATCTAAAAAATTGAAATTTTATTTTTCTATATTTAAAAAAAATTATGTCAATAAATTATATTTATCAATATTATTGATTAAATCGTGATTTTAAGTCGGTAGAACATTTTATGAAAGATTAATGAAAAAAAAATATTATGAATTTAAAAATTATTTTTGGTATTATTCACCTTAATAACTGTATATTAAAAGAAATTAAGAAAATTCCTATTATTATTATACATTACAAACATTTTATATACTTAATATGTAAAACTATTATGAAAGAATACCTAGAAAAAAGGTTAAATTTTTCAGTATAAATTTACATTGAGGCAATATCATGGCTTCTAACATTGAAATTGTTGGTGGGGTTTAAATGGACCCCAATATTTCTAAACGAATTTTGTTGTTAGTCTTAGACCAATTACTAGTTATGTTTATTTTATATTTAAAAAAAAAGTCACAAAATTTTGGCCAATAATATATAATATTTTTAAAGATATTCAAAATTTAAAGCTGGGGTCCGTTGACCCCACAGTGCTGATCGCAGGTAAAGCATATTTGGTAATAATAATTATAGCTGATTATAATTTTAACACGACTCGTTTAAAAATTTTATCGTTTTAAAATTTTTTGACATTCAATATTTTTTTTAGAAAAACTTTAAAATTTATTTTAAAGGATGATTGAACTCTGATGGCGTCCTAGCTGTATAAAATTAAAAAAAAATTTTTAAGTTTTTGAATTTTGTTTCTTTATTTTTATAAATCTTCAATGTTTATAAATGGCTTACAACGTTTGATCAAAAACGGTGAACGATTTGAAGAAGGTTAAATATCATAAATTGGCTTACATATTTCAAAAATTTGACGTATGCTTGCATCACGCGATATATAGCATCTGCAATGTGAATGTATATAAATGGTCCTGCACGGTAGATGTTTTTATTTTATAACTCTCCCTTATTGGTGCATACAGATCGGCCCACCCAACCTCCCAAGCCTTATGTGTGTAAAGGATTTTTGTGCAAGAATGGGCAATGTGTTAAAAAACTTGGAGCTCAATGCGACAACATAGTAAATTGCATGGATGCTTCAGACGAAGAATGTCACAGGGGTTTTACTTATAAATATTTTGCAATCGTCAAATTTTAATCAAGTTTTATTTGAAACATAAAATGAAAAAAATAGAATTTTAAAAATTTTTTATTTGTATTTGCAGGTGATATATACCCGTTTATTAAACCTCCGATACGGTTCAACAAATAATTGTCAAAATGTAACAACTAAATAAAGATCAAAGCCTACATAAAGTCTCAATTTTTTTAACCATCCACACTTTTTTTTAGATGGCCATGACAATTTTTATATAAACAGTTAACAATAAATTTATGATCCACCATTATATAAATGCGATCAAATCATTTGAATATCATGAGAAAATAATATTTTTTTCAATAAATTAAAATAAAAATCATATTATTTAATAAATTGGTTGTCCTTATAGATAATCTAGCCCATCAGTGCCTTGTGCAGGTAGGAGACTGGTGTACCTTAATATTCAGCTTTCAACATCTCAGAAAATATTTTACTTAAAATATGTTTTGATTAAAATTTTAGATAGAAATACGTGATCTCTAATTTAATTATAAATGTAATCCTTCCCGACAATTTTTAAAGATAATTTCTAATTAACATAAACAGACGCAACAAGTGAAAAAAATATGCCTCTAGATGTGGTTTTACATTTTTACAAAATTTATTAAAAAATAAAATTATTGAAATATAAAAAACACTTTAATGAAATAATATCGTTTTATGCAATCATGAGTTTAAAAATAAGACAAAAAAATAGTTAAAAATTTTACAAAATATTATACCTTAATAAGAAACATCATTAAAAACTGCTAAAACTTGATATTAAATGTCTATTTGCTGACATAAAATTCATATATTTATATCTGCATAAAGTTCCATATCATTTTTAAGTGGCAATATATTGTATATATCTTTTATAATATTACCGGATGCATATATATCATACAACTTGATAAACGGCTAATATTTAGTCAAAAGGAGGCACCCCAAACTAAAAATAATGTATAAAAATACATTAACTTATGATTTATTTTAATTATGATTTAAAAGCATTGAACTTAAATAATTATAAAGTTTTAAAAATATTTGTTCGCTTGTTTAAAATATATCTTCAATTAAAAAGGTATTAGGGTACCATCCTTCATTTGAACGTTGCGATTTAACCCACAAATATTTTGTCCATCAAAAGGGTAACAGCGGATTGATCATATATCGAATAATAAACAAATATGACAATACCATGTAAAAAACTATAATTGTACCCAATATTACCCTTTTTTGTATTTGCCATTATGTGTAACCTTGCTCCACCTTACATAACCCATTCCTAATTACTATATTTTTACAAAACGCCCTAATAAACCCATTAATATCAGCAGATCATTTAATTATTTTTGAATTAACTATATTATTATGCAATTGAAAAAAGTATTTAATGTACAGAGAATAGTTAAACCCTATAAGACATTGACATAGCTAATAATTTAAAATATAACACAGGTCAACAAATTTTTGAGGGTTATGAGCTAACTGCGGTGATTAAATATGCCATCTTATGGATTTAATACGGTTACGGTTTTTTCTAATCAAACTTAATTAGTCAGCTATAAACATTGATATTTTTTTTGCATGTTCACAACAGCTAAACTGTTAATTCAAACTTCAAATAAAAGTTTTATTAAAAACCGATAATATATCGTATTGTATTTAAGTTTAGACACGAAATATTTTGTAATATCTAAATGCTGATGTAAGAGCTTGATTTACTAAAATTTTATTTATCATTGTTTGATATGATTAATATAAGTTTCAAGGGATTTTATATGAAAAAAAGATTCTTAAATTTTTTCTTTTTGGGGTATTCTTGGTCTGTCAATTCGGTCAAAAAAGGCCATTTTTTCGATATGGACGGATGTAAGGAGCCAAGGCTGGAACAGACTAAGAAAAACGAAATATGTGTATGAAATAAGGTTTTCATGTGGATAAATTCTTTTATGTTTTTATAAAATTCACGATTGTGCCATTAATATTTGTTGACCTGTGTAATATTTTACTTAGTTAATTTTACCTTTTAGGATAAAGTCTTCAATTGATAATAAAATCTAAAGTTAATATCATAGCTTAATCTAATCTGGATATAATGATACTAATTCATTGCTCAGATATTAAAACTCTAATAAAAGTAATAAGCTAAGCTGTGTACAAAAGGGAGAAAACACAACATCTTTTAAATTATATATGCCATATTCCAAAATAAAGTTATACCTTCCAATATTTTCAACCAACCATTCAAATATATATGGAAATTAATTATCACAACTAACTTAAGGAATAATTAAAACAATATTATAATATTTTTATTTTATTCAAAATAAAGTAAATAAATATTGGAAAGAAATAGAGCTTTTCATTTCTTTTTTGGAACTTGAACAAGTGGTTTTTGACTTTTAAGGATAGCTGAAGCTTTTTTGAGGGCAAACTAAAAAAAAATATAAATTTAAATATTTTTAAAAACATCACATTAGTGTATAAGAAAATAACAAGAAACATCTAAAACTGTAATTTAATTTGCATAGAAAATGACAATGGTTTAAATTTAAAATAAAATTAAATAAGAGTTTGCCAAAATCACAAATACACAAAAAATAATTTATGCTTAAGTCATTCTAATATAAATACATAATAAAACCGATTTAGTATGGTTATCAGCCTTTCCTTTCATCATATTTTCAATTGATTTGTAAATCTTTCTATTACCCTTTTTCAAAACAACTTTTGAAACACTTTTAGCTGGCTTCTTAGAGGCTACAATATAAACACAATAAATTTAACTAATTATGGTTATCAGTCATTTAAACTAAATAGTATATTATAAAAGACTGTGTTATATAAAAAACAAATAAATTAGGTCAACATTAACTTAGAGCTATTATACACTTTTTTTATAATTATTTAAAGCCAAAAATATCAAGAAGAAACCAAATCAATCAACTTTATTTAAGTTTTAAAGTAGCAATGAATGTATATGTTTTTATATAAATTTCAAAAATCAAACTCTTTGCTCTTTTTATCACTAAAACAACTCCTTTGCCTTCTGAAGAAGGTTGAACATCAAAACATTTCTTGTGAATGAGTCCGTTATATTTAAAGGAATTTAAACCCCTTAAATTTCTTGGTTCCTAAAAATAATGTAATGTTAAATATAAATCTGCTAAAAAGCAAATAGATAATAAGCAACTATAAATTACTATACCTTTATACATTGTCCATTTCAATTTTTAAATTAAAACAAATGGCAAGCAGATAAAGGTTTATTAAATAATAAAAAATACAATGCTAAAATTCCAATAAAAAGCAAATTAATTAAAAAAAATCATAAATTAAAACGTTTTATTTAGAAAACTAACTTTAGAAAAGGCCTTTTTGCAATTTCTCGCCTTCATCAAGAAACAAGAATTATCCTTGATGATTTGCCACTGGAGGTAGGAGGAAGCCATGCTTTATGAATGAATAATAAACATGTGAAATAAATGTCTATCTTTATACAAACAAAATCTTTACCGGAATTCAACCTAAATCTATAGAAAAAATTTATTAAATTAAAAATAAAGCAAATATTAATATTTGGTGTAAATTTTATTACAAATTGCTTTCATTATATTGATGCATAATTTTACTCTTAGGAATTTAATGAAAAATTATTTGTTTAATGCTAATAAATTGTTTTTTTGTGGATATGTCCAACGTGTAATATAAATTTGGCAGATGTTTTTGGTTTAAAAAGTAAAATACGTAATTTATAATTATTTTTAGGCATTTTTTATTTTATTTGCTTCCTTTAATAAACAATAAAACTTATAATCAATTAACCTTCTTTAAATTAAACAACTCTTTGTATCAATGCCAATTTAGCTTTAGTAGGAGCAACCATGCTAATCAACTTACTAATATAAATTTAAGGCAAATTATTGTACAAAACCTATAATTTCTTAAAGTATACATTAAAATGGGTGATGAGTAAGATAAGATCGACAAAAAAATATTTGCAAGACGTTTAGCTCAAAATTTTTAATTAGGTTTAAATTGCGATTGGGTAAATGGGGGATTCAAGAACCCCGCCACTTTTTTAATTTAGGATTTTAAACAATCACAAGGGTGTTTATAGCTTTATGACTATTTAGGTTAAATGTTATTTAATCAAAATATAAAAAAAATAAATTTATATAATATTTTATTTTTTGCATATTTATTTCTAAAGTCAATTTGGGCTCATCAGGAACATAATGCCTTTTCATCCAAATTTTAATTTTTTAAAAAATTTATTATCAAAAACATCATATTTTAACTATGGACCTCTACGCAGGTATATTGTAAATTTTAAAAAGTACAAAGAAAATATTATATATTTAAGCTTAAAGATAGACACCTAATTTTAAATTTTAGCACTTTTATTGTAATTTTTATATTTTTTAGAAATATTATATTTTAATTATATCTTAACATTTTTAATTTTTTTATATCTTATTTAAAAACTCATTTTTGCAAAAAGCGATAGGAAATTTTTTGTTTCTATTTTACAAAACTTAGTAAAAATGTATAACCTTATCTAGAAACATAATTTATGCGCTCGTTGCAACTGTTTATGCTGATTTGTAAAATTTATTTAAAATTTCTAATAAATTTAAAAATTATTTCTTGTCAATTTGTTTATGTATTAATTAGACAAAAAAGTTTAACTTGGAAGAAATGCCTTATATTTAAATCATAAAACATGTAACTTTTTTTTATTTTTATTGAAACTATTTACTTAAATACTTCCTGAGATATAGTAGAGTTTAAAATGGGGTATGCTGGTCCCTCACAAAGCATTTCGTGTAATTTTTTTTCACTTTCCCATTCGCGGGTTAAATAAATAATAAGCGCCGCGACTCCGTATTTGTTTTGTCATATGTCAAAATACGAAACATTGTTGCATTTATAAAATAATAATTCTATAAAATGATAAAATCTTTTTACAATGACCGCAAAATTGATAACGATAAAGCACCCTCATAAGGCATATATATATTATATATATATAATACACCGTCGGTCAACAATACAGCTTTTACAAGCATACCCCCGAATTTTTTAAAAGTAGGGGGGGGGGGGGGGGGGGGGGGGTGGGGGATGAAGAATAAAGTAGACGGGAAATATTTTTAGGAAACAATGGGGTGGGGTGTGTTGTCATTAAGGCTTATTGTTGGATTTTACTGAAATAACCATTTTTCCAAAGGGGAAGAGAGAGGGGGATTAGGGTGGCACGAGGTTTATCCTTC